>VXBO01005286.1:0-113401 GCA_013400135.1 Rhinoptilus africanus
CCTAACTGAAAAATCAATAAAGAGTAGTAGTCTGTAGGTCTAACTAGGGTAGAGAGTTTCCTCTAGGCATCTTTAATTTTGGCTCCAGGGAGACAGCAGACTTCCCTACAGATTGGCTCTGGTCTACATATGGGACCTTTCACTCCCTTCAGAATCGAGTCCCCTTATACAAGGACCAGTCTTTCTTTCGTAACGGGGGATGTCATTATATGAGGCATAATCTGTCTAGGCTTTGGCAACAACTCCAAGTTCAGCAAGCTATAGTTCTTGTCATCCTCCAGTTCCCTTTACAGAACATCTTATCTGTTCTGCAAGGGCCCCTGGGATGGTGTGGGGGTTCCCTGGGAGGCATGCCTGCCACACCGGGTGGGGACTTTTTGCCACTGGCCCCTATCCTTTGAATCTCCACATTCAGCCACGCTGCTAGAGGGTGGGGGGTTCGCTGTATGCGGAGCTCTGCCTGCCTGAGGCGCTTCTTTCAGGGAAGAGAGGGTGCGAATCCAGTTATCTATCTCCTGTTCACACTCCCTTATACTTCTCAAACAACTTACCTCCTCCAGGTAGATGGAGTCCAGGTAGATGATGTCAGTTGCTCTTCCCTTGTCCAGCAATGCTATAACTAAATTTATCAGGTACAATTTGCACTTCATGAAGTCATGTTGGCTGCCACCAATTACCTCATTATTTTCTATGTGCCTTATCAGAGTTTTCAGGAGGATCTGCTCCATGATCATACAGTGCACAGAGGTGAGATGGACTGACTGGTAGTTACCTGTGTCTTCCTTTTTTCCCTTTTAAAAATGGGGGTTATGTTTCCCATTTTCCAGTCTGCAGAAACTTCACCAAACTGCCATGACTTCTCAAATATGATGGATAGTGGCTTAGCAACTTCATCTGCTGGTTCCCTCAGGAGTACCTGCATCTTGTCAGGACCTAGGGATTTGTGTACCTTCAGGTTCCTTAGACAGTCTTGAACCTTATCTTCTCCTACAGTGAGGACTCTATCCTGTTTTCCAAAACACATTGAATTTCCAACTGTTATCCTACTTTTTGTACTGCTATTATTTGCTGACACTTCTTTCTCCCAGACCCTGCCTTTGCAAAATGAAAATTCAGGCTTACAGGTAGGTCCACCCTATGATTAAATTTTTATAAGAATTGAGGAACCACAAATTGATGCTGAATATCTTTTAAATAGTCCATATTAGTTTTGTTCAGATCAGTGGAACTGACACAGTCCTCCGCCACCAAAACAGCAAGCATTGGATTCACTGGGATATCTTTTGTCAAATAAATCCTTCTTGAACATTTGAAAATGTAGTTCAAGCTGGTATATTGCTCTTGATCCATGCAGTATTTTCCTGGTAAGTCTATAGTTCTGGGTGATTTCTGGGTTTGGGTTTTTTTTTTTTTTTTTTTTGGGGGGGAGGGATTTGTGGGTGTTTTTTTTTTTTTTTTGTCCTGGGAAAAGTTAATTGAAGAATTTTAATTTATGTGTAGCCAACCATAGCCTAGCAGTTTTCATTTTTCTGATGTACTTCACATATATGAAATAAAGCTGTGTGTTGTACACTTAAGTGATGTGTTTCTTCTGTTCATTTCTGAAGCATGCACATATTTCTATTCAGCTTCATTTCACACCTTCAGAGTAATCTGATTACTTTTCTCTTTGTTATTAGTGTATAAACCTTCCATCAAACAGAAAGCTTCCCAACAACCCAGTGCAGCTCCTTTGCACTCTACCTGCCTGAACAGAGATTTGCCGCTTGAAGAAGCTATTTATTATTGTCACAGACATAGGCACATTCACTGAGATATTAACACTGCTCATCTAAATGTTATATTGGAGTTTCTAGAGCCCTTTTTAAAAAATATCTTTTCCATTTTAAAGGAGAACACAAATACATATTTCTAATATTTGTGACCCTTCAACTAGTGAAATCAAACAGAGAAAGAAATGGGATTCTGGTCCCCACCTCCAACCCTATGTTACACATTTTTACTTTAGAAAACCTTTTCAATAAAAAAAAAATCAGAAATGGCTTGTTATTCTGCGCCCATGAATTCTGTAGGTTTGGACTATGCTTAACATCTGAGGGGAAAGGTTCAATTATTCAGAAGAACTGTTGTTTTTGACACTCTCCTGAGAATGGCTGGCTAAGCTCAGATTTCCCAGTTCCTGAGCAAGTGTTCCAGCCATCCGCCTAATGCTTGGAGAGCATATGGCAGCACCACCAAGAGCAGCAGCTTTCAAGAAAACAGTACTCTTGCTCTTTCTGCATAATAAAGACAAGAAAATGCTTTATATTACATCAGGTTTTGAATCTTCTTTTATAAACTCATGTCAGGATGAAATTCAACTTCTGGCCATCTATACATTAGGCATCTAGTCTAAGGTCATCAGGCTTCTCTTCATAGTGAACAATGAGAGTTAAATGCCATCAGAACTCAGTCCACTCCATCTTAAAATAGATTAAAATAGATGGAATGAATGATCTACTATACATTTTTATCTCTCTCCAAGATATAACCTAGACAATTAACTTTAATTTTAAAATCAGCCTTCAGACACCTAAAGTTAAGAAAGATGAGTCTCACTTTTACAGGCATTCAATGGATAAAATGAATATGTACTTTAGGGCACTATTAAGTTTGGGTGATACAAAATTAAATCTTTCTAGAGGTTTGCATAATGTGTAAGATTTTTTTCCTAATTTTCCCTCTTCCTTATGATTTCAAGATATTGTAAATGTGCAGTCTAGAGCTGCTGAAGCGTGTGGTCACTTGGAGGCTACTGCAGACTGCACGTGAATACTATCATGTACTATTAATATTTTTCATCTTAATTGGTGATCAAGGAAAAATGGATTTTCTGAATAAGAATGATTTTTCATCTTCATTATGGCTAACTGAATAGGTATATAATTGTGAGGACTAGGCTTGTGTTCTACCTCTAGAACAAATGAATCTGCCAGGGTCTCAATTATCTCTGTTAAGTCTGTGGGTTTTATCATATACTAGTCCTACAATGTTTTTTAATTGTGATTTGGCACTGAATTTGCTGCATTGACTAAAGAGTCCAGTTTTCAATTTCAAAAAACCTATGATTTTTATCTGCAGTGTTGCATCATCAGCATTTCTAACATTTACATGCTATCCGATAAGGAATCATCTACAAGAACGCTTTGTCTTCTGTATCGCCAGGCTGTTTTGTAGGCTCCACGTCACAAAATAATGCTGTGTACTTCTCCAACTGTCAGTAGCTGTTATGATTGGGAAGTGGCTTTTGTTGTAATCTCTGTCAGAGTCAACAGGCAGCAGAAATTTTTCTCAGAACTCCTAATACTCCTCAGATGTTAATTTCTGAAGTGAAAACAGAAAAAGAAATTTCTACTGTCAGCATCTTTTTGACTCACGTAATATATTTTTATTGGTATGTCTGAATTGAAATTTTTGGATTCTGGATTTTATAGCAATCAGTGTCTGCTTTTTGTTTGTGCATTGAACTCATTGCTCAACAAAGAAAAGTATTAGCATGTCTGCATCACTGTCATAGCTTTCTTTCCCGTTATACTCAAGTGGCAGGTCCACTTTTAGGATTTCACACATAAGGACAAGTGATTGACTTTCCTGTTCTGATAAAAGATGTACCAAGTGATGAGAGATAGCCAAAGCCACGTACTCTGACAGATTCTACCTGATAATAAATTTTAATAATTTTGTACTTTATTTTTTCTACAAACTTGATTTCTTTGGTTGTTGAGAAGCATTTTTGTGTGATGAAGACATGCAATCATTACTATCAGTGTTCCATTCTCTTATCAAAGTCAAGGAAAGGTATTATGCATTTTGTTTACCATTTCTTTTACTCTTTTTTAATAATTAATCTAGAAACTGGTAGGAAGGGCTAACATGATTTATGCAGTAAAATTCAGCTTTAAGATACTTAAGCCTATTTGTTCACAAATGTTTTTTTTTCACGAGAAGTAACATTTAAGCTCCTGTTATAGTTAACAGATAAATAGTTGATGTAGTCCTTGTAGTCTAGAGAGCTGATTTTCACTAGTTACATCTATACAAAGAAATTAAACAGAGAGAAGGTATGGACTCAGGTACTGGATGTTAATCATCCACACTATCAGATTGTCCTTTATCTAGTTTTAGTTTACTCCAGGTAATGCTCACCTGAATAATTTCCAGGCATATTTTGAAACATAGCATAGATCAGAGACTCTTTACAACAGGTAACTTGGATGGTGCCAATCTGTTTCGGACACAGAGAGTAGTAATAAGGACATAATTATACTATACTATTTGACCTCCAGGCCTACAGAGTTCAGGTTTCCTTAAGGGTTTGCTTTGGTTACCAAGAGATAGATGTTTACTGACACCTTAGATGCTCTAGCAAGTCCTGTCCAGGTCTCAGCGCTCTCTTGAAACCAGCATAGAACTCGCCTAGGTTCTCTGCTGTATCTGTGAGCAGTCTGTAGATACTTCATACCTCTTAGTGTACCTCAAATTATACTAGGTATTTATGTGAAACAAAGTGAATCAAGACCTACTTGTATTCTTTAGGGTGAGCTGTAAAGCTGTCCAGGTTCTATTAATTGTATTGCTGGAAGTCTCGTATGGCACCAGGCTACTGTGTTTAGTCAACTGAATATGTTCTAGGAATCTTAAATAATTTTAGCTCAGGCTTTGATACAGTTTAGGCCAGTTTACAAAGGTCCATATTTAAAGCCTCCTTTTCAGAAAAGGAATATAGATTTGTAGGGCACTGTGAAGGCCATTTTGAGTTGTCTGTTTTGAGATGAAATTACTTGCATTCTTACACGCACTCTTCCTCTCCAGCAGATATAAAGGGAGGCTGTGCAACTAATGAAAAAATAGATCCTCATACTGTAGATATTCAAAGTTATCAATCCCGAATGCATTGCATTATAATGACTTCTCTTTACAGAAGTGTAGACAGCATTACTAAGCTGCTTGTTTTGCCAGTGTAGCGCATCACCTTCCATCATATTGCTGTAGACAGATATTGTTTATATATATGTAGATCTCCCACTTGATTTGAGAATTCAGATGACCTATGACAGGTACTTGTGACTACCTCTGATGACAAGGTCAATCATTGTTTGCAAGCCTCGCCATTCCCTTGCAGCTTCTTCTTTAGATTTACCCACAGTTTTCCACTTGTGTGTCAGCATGTGAGTATTGTGCTTGTGCTTCTTCCAATGCTTGGACATTTTCCAGTTTCTCTACTAACTGCAGTGGCTATGTTGCCAGCTGCTCTAACAGAGGTATAATCATAAACTCGTTGTTATACTGTCTACTTGGGTTTGTCGCTTTTTGCTAATGTCAGCATGGGATTGAATTGGAAGTTTTCTGGCAGTTTCTGGCCCTTTTATACACACTGTTCCTGTCTCTTCTCATTTCTTCATGTGAGTGAGGAAATGTGTTTGGTTGGACTAGGCTCTCTGCAGCTATTTGCGAGTCCTATTTATTT
Organism: Rhinoptilus africanus; assembly: GCA_013400135.1. Taxonomy (NCBI): domain Eukaryota; kingdom Metazoa; phylum Chordata; class Aves; order Charadriiformes; family Glareolidae; genus Rhinoptilus; species Rhinoptilus africanus. The sequence continues at coordinate 5,507 of VXBO01005286.1, forward strand.
TAAATTAAGCCTGGGTTCTGTTGTCTCATGGGGAAGTGAATCTCAAACATACGATGCTTTGACTTCTTATTTTTTCTGTCTTCAGTTAACAATTCCAAAAATTCATTGTCCACCCTTTCCATTGTGTAAAACTTATTTGTAACTTCCAGGATTCCTGCTCAGTCCATACAAAGCTCGAGTCTGACAAAGCTGAGCCATGAATGAAGACAATATTTATTTTAAAGATGACCTCCTTAAATTTTGGAAGTTTGAAGATGTCCCATAAGAACCTCTTTGTCCATACTTTGGTTAGCCTCTCACAGATCTCTATCCTGCATTCAAAATGTCCCATGGAAACTCTTATTAGCGACATCCCCTTCTTTTCTTTCTCTCTTTGCCTTTTTNAATATTTTCAAGTTAGTATGATTTGCTGTGTTATTCTCTTGAATGTATTAAGCATATACAAAAGTATAGATATATAAGACACATACAGTGCAAATTCAAACTGATTTGTGACTGGAATGAGGTGTGGATTTACTAAGGTGGATAGCGTAAGTGTAAGCATAAGTGTAATTGTAGCTCAGANGAGTCTGACAAAGCTGAGCCATGAATGAAGACAATATTTATTTTAAAGATGACCTCCTTAAATTTTGGAAGTTTGAAGATGTCCCATAAGAACCTCTTTGTCCATACTTTGGTTAGCCTCTCACAGATCTCTATCCTGCATTCAAAATGTCCCATGGAAACTCTTATTAGCGACATCCCCTTCTTTTCTTTCTCTCTTTGCCTTTTTCCTCCTTTTGACTTCCTCACAAATGGAAAAGATCAGGAACCATCATCCTCCTATTCACACATCCCAGTCTTGAGGAGCCAATTAAAATCCTGTGCTCCTTATACTCCCTTTGCATCTTTGCTTTGAAAATAAAATTAGTTCTTCCTTCTGTTGTGTTCCTCTCCCCACCTACCCATTTTATAGTGAGTAAAAATAAACCTCCTTGAATCNTTTTGTATTCTTAGCTCCACTTGACAGCAACTTGAGCTATCACAAAATCATAGAGCTTGGGAAAGGGCCTTGGAGGCAGTGGTTGTCAATGGTTGTATGCTAGGCATGTATCTCTAACATGGAAAATAGCACCCCTGGAGAGCTGTATGATAGGCTGGGCAAGGGATAGAAATCCCATTGTGTCTCATATCTGGTTCTCCACATACCACTTTACATGTGAGAGGCTATAGGCTGTGAATGCCCAATGCATTCCTATTTCCTGGTATTTCAAAAGTATGTTTTTGTTGTTAAGATTCTACCCTGTAAGCCTCTACTTTTAGTTTGACCTTTTTCAGAGCCAAGACCATGCCATCTTCCACCTAATTAGCTATTTCTTCTGAGATATTTTGTGAGCATGTCTCATTTCTCAGTTATAGATTCTGAGCCTGATTTGATGAACTAATGATCCTATTAGTAGACTCAGCATGGTAGTGACATTTTCAGAAATAGTATATAGGAAAAGATTGGGAAATAGGTTGTGTTTTTTTACATATTACTCATATTCTTCCTGCTCCATCCTTCCAAAGAATCTACATGGTGACATTTTGAGGATAAATAGAATAAAAATATTTTATAACTGGGTGGCAACATTCTGCTGATTCTCAGTTTGCGTGGGTAAACTGCTCTTGGGGTCAGAATATCTTGCTTCATTCCTAATTACCTAAGGGTGGGGTTTTTTTTACTGTCTGCAATGTTTTGCTGTATTTGTTTTCATTCAAACTAAATTGTGTCTGGAAATACCCTTTCGATCTCTTATTATGAGAATTTTCTATCCTACTTTTTATGAAACAGTCATACTCTGTCTTTAGCACATAAGCTTGGGCATGAACAGTTAAGGACTCAATTGGTATTCAGGGGTATCTTTCCAAATTTTAACTATTAGTTCTGCAATTAGAAGGAGACAGTTTCCCTGTGGAAGATAGGAGTGGGAGGCAGCAGCCACAGGAAATGGAAAGATCTGGAGATATGTTTTACTGCTTTGATAAGGGCTGTGATTTTAATCAGTCTTCTACCAAACTGGACAAAATCATTCCACTTCTGGGTATATAGGGTAGAGACAATACACAGCAGGGTAGTGTACGTGAGCAGAGAAAGCATGATGGTTCTCATGGTTAGCAGATACAAAAATTGGCACCTGCATATTTCCCATTTAAAAAGAGTCATACACTATTGACTGCTGTTATCAGTGCTATCAGGAAACCTACTAAGTAACAAACATTTATATTAAGTTCTTACATTGTTTCATCTGGGTTAGATTTTTCTTAATTACTACTGTGATTAGAAGCAGGAGGAGGAGCACTGTTAAAGTTATCATCCTCACCACACGGATTTTCACAGGAGAAAGGAAACTTAATGTGAATCTAACTTTGACCAAAGCATTAGTGAATTTGGAAAAATAATTAATTCTCCAGTATTTTCAACTGCCCAGCAATGGTGACTGAGGAGAGGACAAGTGGCTTTTGACAGATCCAGCTTTCCGTGTTATGATTATACCCATCCAACTCCAAAGGATTTTTTAAGTTCCTGGCATAACTGACTACATTTGTTAGTCTCGCATTTTAAATTCAATATTCCCATCAAACAAACAAAAAAAAATCAAATTTAAGATAAAGCACTGTTCCTCTTCTTTATAATGACCCTATTTAGAAATCTCAAAGTAATGACTGAAAAATACAATAGTCTTTTAATGGCCCTGTTCTCTTAGAAGACCTCATCTGGTCTACAACTATATTTTTCTCCTTTCTTTAGTCTTTACATCTTACACAACACCACTAAATTTGTAGAGGTATATTCTGTCTTTTCTCCAGATAGCCTGCTACATCCACTTTAATATGACTGATCATATTCCCTATCTTTTGGATTTGCACCTTGCCTATCCTCAGTGCTGCTTTAATGTCTTATAAACAAATAGGTGTCCACTTAAAGACAAAATGAAACAAAACGAAACAAAACAAAACAAAAAACAATCAAACCACACTTCTCTAAGTTGTTTTTTGTTTTTTTTTATTTTTAATCTCCATGAAACCCATTTTCTCCACCTTTCTTCCTTGAATTTGCTTATAGTGTCAGTCTAATGACTTACACTAACCAGGATTTACTCTTTGCAATAGTACTCAAGGTCCTCTCAGTTCATCTTCTACTCCAGCAAATTTATTTCCATAATATGATTATCTTCCAGTGTTCTTAGACCTTTTCTTTCACTCTTCTTTCCAACCTGAAACCTTTCACATATGAACTTGGTATTACCTAGCACAGTGCTAATATCCCCTGCTCCTCCAACTTTAGATGTTATCTTTGAACATTTTGCTGCAGAAAAATTTCATATAGCAAAATATTTTTTTATTTTTAATTTCTTTTTTCTACAGATCTGTGTCTTCAGTAATGGAGTCATTCAGATTAGAAGAGACCTTCAGAGGTGTTTAGTCCAAATTCCTACTCAAGCAGGGTCAATGCTGAATTCAGACTGAGTTTCTTATGACATTATTCTATCAGGTTTTGAAAACCTCCAAGAACTGAAATTAACAGCCCCTCTGCGTGACCTGTGCCAATACTTAATTGTTCTCATAGTGAAAATGCATTTTTTTATATTCAATCAGGACTTCCCCATTCCAATTCATGACCACTCTCCTCAACTCACTGTGCACCTAAGTAAAGAGCCTGACTTCATCTTCTTGGTAACCTGCCCATAGGTAATGGAAGGCTGCAGTCAGACCCCACCAAAACCACCTTTTCTTCATACTGTAAAAGCCTGAATCCTTCAGCCTCTCCTCACAGGGTAAGTGCTCAAGCCCTGACCATTTTGGGGCCACCAGATGAATTTCCTTCTGTTTATCTGCATCCTTCCTGTATTAGGAAGCCCAAAACTGGTAGCAATATTCCAAGTATGTTTGAATAAGTGCAAAGAAAAGAAGAGTCATCACTTCCTTGATTGGGTATGATTACCTTGAAACATCCCAGTGTCTTGTCAGCCTTCATTACTGCCACAGTGCACTGTTGACTTATGTATAGGCTACTGTCATCTATGACCCCTGGGTCCTCTCCTGCAGAGCTGTCCTCATTCACACATTCCCCAGCCTGAATAAACACAAGGGATTAGTCTTAACCCAGTACAGGATTTTGATTTTGTATTTGTCCTTGTTGAATTTCACAAGATTCTTCTTGAAATATTTCTCCAACCTTAACTGTATCTCTGAATGGCAGTCCTGCCCTTTACTGTCCACCCCAAATTAGTATCACCTGAAAATCTGAAGACAGTTACTTCTACCTCCTTCTTTAGGTCACTGATAAGATATTAAGCAGGATGAGTCCCAGAATAGACTCCTGAGAAACTCTACTTGTAAACACCCTCAAGGTAGAGTATGAGCCATTATTTATTATCCTTTGAACCCAAAGGTTAAAGCAGTATTTAACACAGCTAGCAGTTCACCTAGTAGTTCATTGAGATCATAACATACCACCTTAAAGACATGCAGGAGACCTTGTCAAAAGTCTTGCTGAATTCATGACACAAAACAATTACTACTTACCTCTTATTCACAGTGCTAGCCATTGTATCACAAGAGGCAATCAGGTAGGTCAAACACTCACTGACACTTACTTGTGAATTCCTGTTTATCCAAAACAGTCTCCTGATACATCTGTTTGTACTTCAAGTTTACGCATTTTATGCTTCCTTAATTTATTTATTGAAATTATATTTTTGCAAGGAATTCCGAAAGCTTACAATCAATATTCTGGTTAGAATCACAGAATCATAGGATTGTGTAGGTTGGAAGGGACCTTTAAGATCATTGAGTCAACCATTAACCTAACAATGCCAAGTCCACCACTAAACCATGTCCCGAAGTACCACATCTACACATCTTTTAAATACCTCCAGGGATGGTGATGCAACCACTTCTCTGGGCAGCCTGTACCAACGCTTGACAACCATTTTGGTGAAGAAATTTTTCCTAATATCCAATCTAAACCTCTCCTGGTGCAACTTGAGACTGTTTCAGTTGGGAGAAGAGACCTACCCGCACCTCACTACAACCTCCTTTCAGGCAGTTGTAGAGAAAAATAAGGTCTCTTCTCAGCCTCCTTTCCTCCAGGCTAAACAACCCCAGCTGCCTCAGTCACTCCTCAAATGGCTTGTGGTCTAGACCCTTCACCAGCTTTATTGCTCTTCTTTGGACGTGGTCCAGATTCTCGATGTCTTTCTTGTAGTGAGGGGCCCAAAACTAAACACAGTATTCACAGTGGGGCCTCACCAGTGTCGAGTACAGGGGGATGAACACTGCCCTAGTCCTGTTGGCCACACTATTTCTGATACAGGCCAGGATGCTATCTACCTTCTTGGCTACCTGGGCACACTGCTGGCTCATATTCAGCCGGATGTCAACCAACACCCCCAGGTTCTTTTCTGCCAGGCAGCTTTAGAGCCACTCTTCCCCAAGCCTGTAGCACTGCATGGAGTTGTTGTGACCCAAATGCATGATTATCTGCTGTCATGTCATTATCCTTCGTACAACTTCTGCAATACTTTTGCAATTTCTTTTAAGACCTTATGAATTTAAACACAGACTAAATAATTTATAGCAAATTAATAAAATTGACAGGTGTTTAAAAAAAAAAAGTGAAGCACATCTCCTTTCTTTAATCATTGAATAACCTTCCTTCTATATCTGTGTTTTTCAGGCAATAGAAATGGGCTTTTAAGAAGAATGATGACAAGGATTCATTGAAGAGTTACTGTTGATAAGCTCTCTATCTTGCTTGTCCAGTATTTTAATTTGTATTTCAGATATAGTAGACACTTCTCCATGCAAGTTTGCACCAATTTTACCAAGACATCAGTGCAAATAATCTTATAATTTACTTGGATAGTACACTATGCAATACTTTGCAGTGAACTGAAAATATGCACTGCTGGATGTCCATTTTTACTCCCATCTTTTTTGTTCTTGAAAGATTACAATTAAGTTCAACATTCTTACAGTATAAAGGCAAGCAGCTAAATTTTTTAGGTGTCTATTTCTTTTCTTCTTAGTTCTGCAACACCTGATCACATTTATCAGTATTTTCTTACAGTGGAACTGAAAAAAGTTAAAGAACACGGTCTGTTCTTCTACCATTCTTCTAGTGCCGCTTTTACTTAGCATGTCATGTGGAGGGAATCTGAGCAAATTTGTTAAACTCGTTAACCAATAGCTGTAAAATCCATCGTTCCCTGGTGCTTTTCAATTATGTAATTTTCTTTTGCATTCTCTGTTCACTTAATTTTCATGATTGATACCTCATCATGTATTATTACAGATGTATTTGTCTCACCATAGTGCTTCAAACTTTGATTGTTGACTGGAACCCGATTGTGATTGGTGCTGGATACATATGGAACAATAATGAAGCAAACCTGTGTCTACTATGAAAAGTATTAGAATAAGATGGGACAACATTTGGATACAGACAGATGGGACAAAACCCACATAATAAGACTTATTTTCATTGTTTTATGAGTGTGTCCTGTGTCTACTATTTTTTTTAAAGTGTATATTCATCTGAACTCTTGTGTCTGAGAAATAAGTATTTTTTAAAAATAACATTTGTTTTACATTAAAAAAATCTACATAATTGTTGTTTGTGTTCAAAAATCTACAGGTATGAACTGTGAAGGACCATAAGAATAACTTTAGCATTAAGAGGACATTGTCATCGTTGGAACTTTTTTGGAGAGGCTGGACAGCTGTGGTGCTGGTTGTATTTTACTCATGTGTCTCTTACTAATGACTTCCTGATCTATACCATTCTATTATAGGGGCAGGAATAAGCCAAATTTTGGTCTGTAATTGGGCTACTTTGGGATAACTGGCATATTTGCAAGGCTACTATCTTTTTAATTTTATTGTATTTCACAGTATTATTTTAGTTGGAGATCCCTTAAACCTGTTTTATCTTACTATTATCTGAATTTGAAAAGGTATTATATTTCTTACTTCCAGAACACTACTTCAAGTTCTGCATATGCTCTCTAGACTTGTATTCTTGAACCCAATATAGTTAGAGGTTGGATTTTTCCCACTGCACTTTGAGTACAGACAGTTCTGACAGTTGGTGACTTTTGAATTTGTGTTCATACCTCTCTAGATCATGCAGCTGAGCCATCAGCAACAGTGCTACAGTTCAATACTTGTACAAGCCAGCCTAATAGCTACTGTTTAGGAGAGGGAGGATAAGCAGAGAAGTAACAATGATTCTGGAACTATTCCTGTGGTTGTAAAACTTAGACATAATGTATTGCTCAGATCTATGATAGAATTGAAAAATTACATTCTTCTGAATTCTGTACAGACCACACTTTGTAAACTCATTAGTTCATAAAATTTATAAACTTTATAAAGTCATTAGGATGGACTGTGTGATCCTCGGCATGCTTCTGCTGAAAATGAGGAAGGATAAGGAAATTGTGAGTGTAGCTCTAAGGAAATAAAATCTATTTTAAAGCACTGATTATTATAGAGGGCAGCTTAGATAACTTTGGCTCAGTTGGACAGCCCTCCACGAGTAGTCTGTGTGAATGGCTCCTCCCAGGCATAGGAGGTGTCCCTGCACAGGGCAGAGGGTCGGAACTAGATGATCTTTAAGGTCCCTTCCAACCTGAACCATTCTGTGATTCTGTGTGTGATTCTGTGGAGGCTGGAAATGTAGAACATGCTAAAAAGTAGGGATTTTAGGAAATCTTAACTGAATGTTAAAGTTTTTTTCCTGTCCACGTTGACTCAAAAGCATTTGCCCTCCCTATATGTCTAGTGGTTGCTCTTGGATACTGCAGCTGCTTAGGGCTATTGGTGTTCCTGTCAATTTCACAAATAATCCCCACCATTAAACTGATGATACGGTAATTCCACTGCGCAGTTGCAGAGGACTTGGCTCTTGAGCACCTCTATGAATCTGATTTGAGTATTTCATAGTTTGTGAGATCCCTGTCCCTATGGCAGATCTACCAGGAATTAAAACGGTTCCCTGCAAACTCAGCTCTGCAGTCAAAGCTTGTCAAAACCAAGATGTTTGAAACGAGACAGTTGGGCTCAATGAACTATGTGTTTCCGTGTAACTTTATTTCGTCAGGGCTTATTTGACTAAGCTGTACACGTTGACAGCTGCTGACAGACAAATACCTTATCAGTGGTCTAAACAGTGTGATTGTTCTAACAGAGAAAAGTGGATTGTACTTGATGCGTTTATCAAGTGTTTCAAACTAAACTCTCAACACTACAGAAACACATCTGACTCTTTCACAAAACTTATGTGCAGTAATTGGAGATATTCATCATCATTCCCCACTTCCTTCCTCATCTCAGTTCTAGTTTGGCCTGTGAAGCTCAGAGATCAAGATAAACTATAATGTGGTGGTTTGGATACTGCTAACGAGAAAAAGAAACATACAGAAAACTGTTTTCAATTTCATGAAGCCAGGAACACCTCATTACTATAGGAAACATAAATTTGATCCTGCATCTGCAACCCAAGAAAAGCTAAATGGATTCAAACCAAGATTATAGAGCACGTTCACAAGCATTCCTCTGAAACTCTTGTTTCAGACAGGTGTTTTAATGATTCAGATTTTTTTTTTCCAATAAGGAATTTAGAAAAGATATACATTAATTAAACTTACCATGGCATATAGATATCCTCTAGTTTTTTCTGCTTCATCCACAATCTCTTGGTCTTGTGTCACAATCAGGGAGAAACGGTGTTACAGATGAGCCAAAGCCCCCCCAAAATCTAATTTATCAACATCTGCAAGTGCTTTGATGCCCATGTCAGAACTGCTGCCTACCCAACAACATCAGTAGTTTACTAGGAAAGTTGCCATATACCAGATCAAGTTATGAATAGATCCCTCTCACTACAACTTCTCACTCATACCAGAGTCACCAGGATGGACAGATGAACAGTGAAGTATCCAAAAGAGTGTCAGAAAACAGACTTTAGAATAAAGTTTTATCAACCCAGGAAAACTTACTGCCTCATCTCTTCAAAATGAACTCTCAGTGATAGTAGGTGTTCCCAAGCTGCAGTCCAGACAACTGTGCTATGAAGTCATCAAATGTGGTATGTTACTGTAACAGCCTGGTGCTTTCTGTTATGAAAATAAATGAGCTTGGATTCATGTCATTTGCTTAAAATTAACCTCAATGTGTTAATCCTGTGGTACACTTTTGTTTGGAAATGTTCTTGCTGTTTCTCAGATGTCTCCAGCAAGCTACTGATTTTCTGTTTTCTTGGTTTTGTTTTGTTTTTTTCCCAGTGAAATTTCTTAGAGAAATAAAATTTAAATGATCATATTGTATGTCCATCTATCCCTTCCTTTTGCTTGTTCATAATTTTTTAACCTGTCCACCAAGTTCAACACACTTTGACATAGATGCAGTCATTTCAAAGATACTCTGTTCCTAGACATATTGTGCAAACAGACAGCTAAGTACTTGAAAGAGAACCTACATCTGTCTGCAGTATGACCTCAGCCCTTATTAAACAGTAGGGAATACACATGGAAGAACCGCGCTACGAAAATTTCAATCATGAGATAAATTTTATGTGGAAGTCATATCTTCCTAGATACCACCACCAACAACTCCATAGGAAATAAAAATTTATGATTTTTCTCTGTACATGGAGCTATTGGTTTTAGTTTTTAAAAAGTTTCTGTCTCTGTGTAAAACATTTCATTTGAACATTTCATCATTAGTATTATTTTTTTAGATACCTAACCCTACTTTTTTCTTTTTACATTCTCAGTCTCTTTTTTTTTCCTCTCCCTGAGAAACTTAGAAATGCTCAGTTCACACTCAGCACCTGTATACAGACCTGTATGAACCATAATGAAGTTTCCTTTAGAGTTTCTGGCTTCTACAGTATCTGGACTCTTACATTCACTTTCATTTCCCACGTTAGCACTACAGGAGCTGTTTAGGAGGTTAATTTTGCCATCTGATGTTCTGCTTTCTGTAAACTACCTTGAACCACCTTTATGAGACCTGTGCCATGCTGGGAACTTAAGTGTTGCAATATGGACAGATATTTGCCTTCTAAGTCAAAACTAAAGTTGTCAAGTTAATAGCATGTAAATAATGAGCAGGAAATCCTTTTATCTTGAGCTGAGTTCAGTTTTTCTAGACCGTGAATTCATAATGGAGAGCCAGCAAAACTCAGGAAAAAAATGAAAGGAAACAAAGAAAGGTGAGGTCAGGCATCTTGCTCAGTGCAAGTGCTAATGTGAAAGCAGGTGGAGTACATCTTCGTTCACAACATCCTGAGACACTCTACTCAACAGGCCGGCCCATTTAATGAAGTACATTGCTGTCCTGTATTTTAATATGACAGCGGTACTTTTAAGCCTCTTGTTTATGTTCAGTACTTGAGGACTGTGGAAGGATCACAGTGGACTCCTTCATCTACCTCTGTTTGTTGATCATGCGTAGGAAAAAGAGAACATAAAGAGGTCCTTACCCATACATCTGATGTGTCACTGTGCGGTTTTAACATTGAGTGAACTACCAAGCTCAACGCATGTGAAAGGATTTTACACAAGCTGCAGAATAATAAGAATGAAATATCCATAATAAAAATATATTTACCTTAGCCAAGCATCAAAACACCTACAGATGGGGGTGGGCTTTTTATATGCACCTAAAGTTGGGATCCACAAACCATCACATGGTTTCATCACAGCCAACATACTTCTCTGTCCCTCCTAACCAAACTTGCATGGAAACAGCTGTTTCCAAAACTCCATTGTGGCATAATTCAATTCTATTTCTGAAGTCATTATGGTAAGCTCGTTGCTATGACAACATAACACTCTTTGTTTCTAATGCGTATGTCTCAGAAACAATTAGAGAAGTACCACTATCCCCAAATTGACTTTAATTAGATTAGTTTAGAATTTAGTCTTTAATACCACACATTGGGGGGAAATGTGTAATAAATCTTTTCTTTAATAAATGATTCCCGGCAAAAATAGCTTGGTTCAGCTATATTCCCCTTACTTTTATAGCTGTTGACCTTTTAGTTATACATAAGAAAAAAAGGAGGTGAAATCAACAGTTCTATTCTTCTTACTTGGGAATATGAAATAATCACATTCATCCAGGAATTCTTAAAAGGAAAATGCATATTTGTTCATTAAACACCTTGCTTCTGAATATTTTTAAATGTTCAGATAGATCTAGAGGGTTTTAGGTTCTTGCTGCAATATTTTTTTTCTCTTTCTATTACAGTGTTTACTAACTTGAGTATTCACTACGGCATGCATCTGATGATACAAACCTGTCTCTCCACAAAAATATGCATCATTTACCACTAAGATAAGTTTTCAAGTCTCATTTCACATGCTCTTACCCCGCTTAAATTTTAATTCTATGTTTCCCAGATTTTGATCTCAACTTTCCCGGTAGTCCTTTATCCTAATTTACTGTTTGACAGTGACAATAAAGACAATACAACAAAATACTGTTAAGATTGGTGGGAGTGATCTCCCTGACTATCACTCTTCCAGTGGGGCTCTGCCAAACCAATGCATCCTTTCCAGTCCTGCATTCCTGTACAATGGCAATGTTTCTGCTTACCATGGTGTGGAAGCAGAGAAGGTTTAGGATTTTCAGCTTTATATATGCAACCAGACATTACATATTCAACAAATAAAAAATTATTCTGCAAACTGAATTTGTTGTAAGAGCAACTCTCCCAAGGCTGCAGGTTCCACGTTGCTCCATTACTTTTCTGAACTCCTTATTTGATGTGTGTAACCATAACAACATGCAGTTTTCATGTCACAGAACAAATAATGCAACTGTCTTTAAATTAATTTCTTGTTTATTTAAAAATATGTTCCATGTTAACATTGTTTTTTCCTTTTTGTTTGTGGAAAAAGCCATCATTCAAAAATAATTACAAACAGAAAAGTTTACTTAATTATTCCTGAAGTACATTGTAGCAAGTTTAAAAAAAAAACTCTAACAGTATATCTTCCTCTCTTTTATTTTTTTACATATAAAACCAATGATAATGGTAATAATGCATCAGGTTTTTTTATGTTTTTTTCTCAATGCCTGGGAAAGTCACAACTGTTGGATTTGGAACAGTTGAAAAATTATAGCATCAAGCACTAATTTCCTCCCTAATCCACAGTTTCTCAAAACTAGGATTAGCTAAAGAAGTGAGGTCTTCCTCAAGAAAATGAGGTAATTCCTAAGCACCCCTCAGCAAAACTGATTCTTTCCCATGTACGATAAAACTGTTTCCTCAGCTGAGAAACAGTGGCTCTGAGCTCTGCCTCATCTTGTAGCTGTAATGTCCCTCACTGCAGTACAGATTCGGCCTACCTAAGTGCAGCACCGATAATAAAATAGCATAAATCCAGGCCTTCTTGACAGAAGCATGGATGATCCATTTTGTCAGAATTTTGGCATTTTTGAGGACACAGAAGCCTCCAAAATAAGGCTGGTTCAAAAGCCTAGTGGCATCAGAAATTGATCTAACACTGAAAGAGCAGTCAGCTGTGCTGGATCATGAAGAACCCTGCCAGAGCAATCCTAACTTCACATCATTCGCATGTTTTCCATTCTCACGTGGAGCCAAAGCTTAATTTATGGTGGGCACATTGTTACATGGATGCAGGCAGAAGTACCTCACCTGTGACGAAAGCCCTTCTCCAACTTGAAGAGATCCATGCACCATGACCACATCAAATCACCCTGAACTCAGCACTGAAATCAGATTTTTCAGGACAGACCATCTAGTGGGAAATGGCATAGAGCCTTTACAGGTTCTCAAAGATAAATGTCATTGTGTATGTGCAAGCTTTGAAGAAAATGAAAAAGAAGAATATTTGAAGAAAATTAAACCTAAGCAGATGCAAAAACACTCAGGTGCCACTGAGCTGCTTGACTTGGAAATCCCATTCTGACCATCTTCTCTAAAGGCTTCATCTTGCATATAATTTCACAAGCTACATAGAAATTTAGGACTTGTACACTGGACAGCCTGACGCTGCTCACTGTAGGGCTGGATAGATGACATCTATCCCTCATGTTTTACACTCTATTTATTAAGGGACTGAATTGAGAAAAGGAGACTTCTTGTTCAGTTCCTGCTAGGCCTAGTTTGTAATTATTTTTGAGACATGGCATTAGGATTCCTCCTCTATCTCTTGTTGTGGTTTCCCTCTTACCTAATTTAGACAGCTAACCACTCAACTTGATGGTTTCCATATATTTACTATTAGCTGTCCTGCTCTGCTCGTGCACTGTATTGGGAAGCTAGGAAGATATTTGGGATTGTGTGGGCCCCTTACACTCAGAGGAACTAAAATTGAATTTGAACATCCAGAGAAGTAAGTTTATAGTTTTTTTTTTTTCCTCCTAGGTAATGGAAAACTTCTGGAATGCAACTACAACAAAACTATTACCAAGGCTGTTTCAGACAGTCCCTTAATGACATATGAGTAGACCACTATGTTGTAACTTGCATAGTCCTTATTTTATTCTTTTCTTAAAAAGACAGGTTAGCTTAATGAGCAATGAGTCCCCTTCTATTTGTTGTTGGTGCTTGTGAATGAATAAAATGGCTGATGTACCTTCCATGATGACTACTAGGAAGACAGAAAAGAAGGTGTGTGTTTCTGCTGAATTTATTACTGGATTGTTAATTTACCCAAATGGTGTTCTGTTCCCCTGGAGGTGTGAGACAGTGAAGGGCACGGCATTTAAATGTTGACTATGTCTACTTTAGCAGGTAATATAGTGCAATAGAAGGTAGCTAGATCAAAACAACTAAGGCTAAAGACCTTACATAAGCAGCACACGTGGTTCCAGTACATATAAACGTTGCACTAGAAGCCCTTGGGCAAAACAGGCACAAGCTCTTCTTCAATTCTGTCTGAAGGACCAGTGATTGGTTTGCATTTTTATGTCCCCATTAGAGATCGAAATGCATTTGTAATGCACCTCAAACAGATTTTCCATTCCTGTTTCCTCAGAAAGGACGTTTGTTCACGTACACCAAGTCGTCTCTGAAATGGAAACAATATGCAATAAATACGATCATTGGACATTTGTTTCAAAACTACGTTATTGCTCCATCCCAAAAGCCAATATAGATCCAGTTTTTGATGAGTAGACTTTACCGATCTAGAAAGAGCTGCAGCTGAATAAACTGGGATTCTCTCAGGACCACCACAAAGATATTGATCTTCTTGATCCTCAACTGCTCCAGCACAGGTATTCCTGGTCAGAGCATAGTCACCTCTGGCACTTTGTCAATGATACTTAACACAGACTCATGATTTACATTGAAGTCACTCTGAAAGGAAGAATAATGTTGGAGATGAGAACGACAAAGTGACAGGGAGGTGCATAAAGTAAATGAGTATTTTCAATGCCTATTTTTTCCAAGCTGAATATGCTTGGAAGAATTCAACACTTGTCAGTAGCTTATGTCATGATGGATTTTATTTCTTAATTATTCTGATAGTTCATTATTCTGTGTCTTGCTAGGTCTGTTCTAGTTCCTAGAGCAGTCAAGCTGGATAGTGCCCTTTGTCAGAAGAGTTTTATACAAGCTTTTACCAAGTGCAATCTACATGGATAGAATACAAACCTTGGTTAATTTTTTCCGTCAAAGCAAACCAAGAGACATTTTTTTAAAGGACTAAGCATCTTTTTTTTATTATTATTATTTTCTATGCTGTACATAATGACTTATTTCATATCTACAAAAACATTTAACTGAAATACTTGAAAACAGCTAGTTTTTAAAGAAAACAAGTATAGCAGCTAAGTGGACTAAACTCTAAAAGGCTTTTTACCAGTTGAACTTGAATCTGAAGAGAGATGGGAAGTTTAAAGGTAACAAAGATAGGGAATCAGGGTTTCTGGGTCAGTTTGATGTAGTAGTGAGACAGCTGCATTCAGGGATAATTTAAAGAGGTTTTCATATGCTGTAATGAGGTCAAATGCGTAATTGTTACAGCTAAAGTTTTTAGACCACTCAGTGATGTAAAGTGAAGTAAAAGAAGAAATAACTCCCATTGTTGAAAGGCTAAAAAGGTTATTCACAAAGAGACAGCAACTTAACACACATTGGAATATTTAATTGCTCTCATTGATGAGCTTTATAACATAATTAGAGCTTTTTTACGTATATTCATTGTTAACAGTCTTTACACATCAAATAGCAAAACTCTCTTTTCTTTTCGTGATTGTCTACAACTTGTTCATTTTGTCCAAATGTCGAATTTATTGTTAGAAACAGGTCTGTGGCTTTAGTTTTCCACAAGTCAGATGTATTGAATGGTGCTGTACAGGGGGAACAAAATTTCCAGGACTTCTAGAGAAAAAGTGAAAAGAGGATTTCAGTGTTATTCTAGGTATACAGTTACCCGTGCTGTTCTTGCATAGAGCAGGTAAGTTTCTGAAAACAAGGAATATTTTGCATTTGAGAAGAAAAGTGAAGTCAGCGTGGGTCACTAAGCAGAAACCTTACCTCATGACTGAATTTATTCAAAGCTTGTAGAAGGCAGTGGATATCTGTTGGCAACTTGAACTTTGAAGATGCAGGAAGAATTATAGGTGCTAAGTGAGATTTCGCCTGACAGATTGAGCTGTGGCTTTGTGTTCATCCTTTTTAATCAAAAGTAATTTATTTGACATTTTAAAAGATGCTGCAATTGTGAACAAAAGATAATAAAGAAATCAGCACTTTGATGAATGAAAATTTACTTTCTATAAATACAAACTGCTGGAGTTATTTCCTGTATTTCTGGGTCTCGATTATCCTCAATGTCCTACTCTAGCTTCACACTGCTATGGGAACCACAACTGAAACCCACAGCAACAGAAGGATACAAAACTTAAATATGCTGTGTGGACTCCAACTTGCATCCTCACTGCTCTTATTCTTTTTCTCAATAACTTTAGCATTAGACCTTGGTGTGTTTATTATTCCCCTTTAGATCACTAAAACAAAGCTATTTTATTACCTTATCAGAAAGACTTAGCTCAATACACTAAACCAAAAATGTTTGTCCTCTTGCTTAAATAGCTATTACACAGGTATAGAAACAAAATGAAAATGAGCTTTTTTAAAAATCAGTTTGAGTATGAACCTCTTTAAGGTGTTCTATACTTTTCTGAATTATTTATTACTTTGTTGTAAATATTCTGTTTTGTGAGATAAAAAGCTTAATTCTACTTTATATATGCACTGAAGGAATTTCAGGTTGTCAAATAGACCAAAATCTGATATGTGGAATATAATCTTTTAAGGTTCATATATTGCCACTTCTAACTTAGTGTGATTGTAAGTGCCACTTGGCTCATTATCGCAAGAGTCAGAGTCCAGCCTTGAAGTCTTGTTTGAGGCAAAGCTGAAAGTACTACTTAAGAACGACAAGTCCATAAACAATAACCAAGCAAGACTTTGCTCCAAAAGGCACCTAAAAATCAACAGGCAATTTCAAGTTTGGCAGGAAATGATTTTAAATATGTATATCATCCACATTGTCATAACAGCCTTTTGTTCAGGGCACTTTGCTTACAGGTTGGAGATCTGATTTCCATTTCCATCTTATGAGGATAATGAATTAACCATAGAATAGTGATATTAGAGCACTTGGTTGGGGAAGTCACATGTAGTTTCTGCTCAGAGAATACTAAAGGTTTCTGAAAGCAAGGACTGGAACCCAAGTCTACTCCCTCCTTCACAAACACTGGCTCTTGCACTATATGTATGTTAGCCATTATATGGCTAATAAATGGTTATATGAAAGTTGGTGTCTTTACCACTCCCTTCCCTTTTTAAGAGATTGAGATCTATTGCTCTAGCTATGTATTTTTTGGAAAATATGAATGTTAAAGATGCAGTCTCCTGTTAGCCCCCCCACCTGTAGAGAATTAGAGGTCAGATGCATGGTTATCGACATGTGATTTCTGTCCAGGTCTCTTCAGAAACATTAAATTCCCCATTAGATTACAGGGAGCCTAGATAACTAACAAGGAGCTCCGGCTGGGGCCAAGCATTCCATTTTCAAGAATTCTGATGTGCAATTCAGAGATCAGATGCTGTGAATCTTGCCTTAAATATCTATTCTTTATTTGAAATACATCTTTCAGCTGTTTATATATGGCCTGATGGTTATATTGAAAAACTGCTAATACCATCCACAGACAGACTCAAGTGCAAGCTTTAAGCATGAATTTAGAATCTGCAATCCTTCACCAGCTTTTTGATTATAAATTTTGGAAAAGGAGGAGCCATTAGCTTAGATTTTTGTAATGCTGTCATTTTGCATGGTTTTTGTACACGTTACTGCATTGTTTTATTGTGAATTTTCCAATTAATAATAAGAAGAACAATAATAAATCCCTGGCCATTATTTTGCTCTTGTGTTTTGAATCATTACTTTTCACCATGTCCATCAGTTATAGTAGGTCACAAAACTCTCAGAATCGGTACTATGGCACCATAAAAGCCACAATGACTATGTAGTTGGCAATCCCCAAAGATATAAGTTATATCAGACTCTTCTTCAAAAGTAGCTGAGAGATGATTTGCTAACTGAAGAACCTAAATTCTTACGTAACTCCCTGTAGGTATTCATAGAATTTTAACAGATGAAACATATGGCAAAGAGGTCAGAAAGATTTTTAAAATATCTCAATAATACATCATGAGACAACTGTTGAGGCCAGCACAATCAGCAGAAATTTACACTGGATGAAGGTTTGTTCCTGTGTCTCCCCACCTAATATTCCTTCTGGTCACTAAGAAGATCTCAAAAGCAGAGAATAGTGTCACAGAGATTGTCATGCTCCTCCTGGGACAAATTGATGGTGACAAGAGCAGAAAATTCGTCAAAGTTTTTTTGTGTTTGGTTTATGGTAGTGTTTTTCTTTTTCCCCCCTTTTTAGCTTTCTTCAGAGCCTGAGCTTGGAAAGTTCACGAAATCTACTAAGTGAATAAAGGACGAGCCAGAGTCCCAGAAGGAAGTGTTGATGAGAAGTAAGAACTAAAATGCTAAGTGACTTAGAACAGCAAACTTCCAAGTACCTGTGCTGTGCCCACAAGGGTGGTGAGCAGAGAAAAGCAATCTCCTTTTATGCTGGAGGTAAAATACATTCGGATGATGATAATGATGATGAGAGGGAGCATAGGATTTGTCATACCGGATCAAATAAATCCTATGTTCCTTCTCACTTGTTGGGTCTTGCATTTTTGCTGCCTTCAGAAGTGACCGATGTCTGATGCTTAAGGGGAAGTTGAAGAAAAGCCCTTAATGCACTTAGCCAGTTGTGTGGAAAGGAAGGTAGAGAAGGGGGTATCTTCTTGACCCCTGCAGCTATCAATTTACCCTCCGAAGCATAGTAACAGATTACTTTAACATCCATATTGTTGTTATTACTCATAAAATTATTCAGCCCTTTAAAAATCTTTCAACGATATTTGACTTAATAATCTCCTGCTGGAGTTAATTCTAAGGCATGACAGCATGCTGTGAAAAGTATTCACTTTCACAATTTTTTGCTGTACTTTGCCTTCCATTTATTTCATTGCACATCCTTTATTGATTCATTATGGCATAGGGTTAAAAGTAGGGTCTTATCATTCTGCACTTCATAAAAATAAATAGAAAGAACAGACCATTCCATTTTCCTACATGAAATAAAATTCAAGGTGTTTTCTTTGTGTAGTGGAGGGTTCAGTGTCCCTATTTTTCTGGACCTGAAAACAGAAAAGGTACTGATGGCAAAATGTTCCATGATAAAAGAGAAAGTAATTTTGTGTTTCCTCTAGGTGCATTCTGGGTTTATGTGGTATATTCTGCAAATACTGTTTTCCTGTGTACACTTTTATTATCAACAGGTTAACTAATTCGTGAAGAAATTTCCATAACACTTAATGTTGACATGGAAAATAATCCCCACCTATCAATTAATTATTAATTAAGACTGACCATCCTCAAGTTTAAGTTGTGCTCCAGAGTCTTACACGGAAATAAGAATAGGAAGTATTACATTTTTAGAGGCAGAGGGGAACATTCTGTTTATCCTGCCACACGTACAAATTCATCAAGAGATTCCTATTTTTATATCAAGCTATACATTCTCGAGGATCTGGAATTCTGCTAAACATGTTTCATAGAATTAATTAGAGACAACTGCATTTATCTTCATGAATCCTGGACCGAGATTCTTTTTGGCATATTTTCTGATTACATATGAGACTATCTTGATTCATAGTTAGGACCACATTGTCTAATATAATGTGGTAATAAGAATCACAGACTTATAAGAACTGAGAAATGTATACCCAAACATGCCAAAGCATTATTTCGGGAATAGTTAATGGCATATGTAATCTTGCAGTTTGTGAAAATTCCCAGAAATGCACATACCCATATTTGTATATTGACAAATAAAATCTTAATTAACCTTTAGCACAAGTAGCTGATGAAGCTACTTTGCTGTGAAATCAGATCCTGAGTATCTATATTGATTCAGTTAAGCACAGAATTATTATTTTTTTTTTCCTTCTTCCATTTCTAAATCAAAACTATATTGTATTTACTCACTATCTTTATTCCTTCAGGCAAGTCTCTGGTAGAAGTGGGATCTGTGCTCTAGGTTTTAGCCTGCAGGTCAGTGTGGTCAGTCAAACAGACCACCTCCAGATGAGCTCCAGCCTCAAGGATCCTTCTATCTGTCCTGTTAGCTTTTCCCCAGGGCATGACAAATTGAGCAACAAACGCAGCCTGAGCAACTTTCTGTTTCTCCTTCAGCGCTGAAGCCTGTCTGTTGCTGCAACAGGAAGATGAGAAAGGGAAGGCTGAAAGAAGAAGGGAATGGCTTTACTAAAGCTCTCTCTTTGTTTTTTGTCTTCTCACCAATGAGAAGAGAGGCGCAGCGGTGTGCCAAAAGGGGCAGCAGAAGAGAGGCTACAGAGCTCCCTTGCTCCACGCTCGTCGCTGCTACCTCTCTGTATAGGCTCCTAAACCCTAGACAGTTCAGTTCGTGTCCTTCATATGCCTATCATGCTTGAGATCTGCAAATCTGCAGAAGTACTTCCAGTTAGCTGCATCTAAGAGACTTAGTGTATACCAGAAACTGAATTTTTCTGTCTATCTTTTCCGAACGTATCTATTCATCAGCCATTTGCAGAGCACTTCTAAACATCCTCTGAAAGGACTGGGGTCCACACAAAATGGAATTGCAAGTGTTAATCTTTTTTTCAAAACAGTACAGAAAGTGTTGATGCATGCTTTCAGAGATCTAGGTTTCCTTCAACAAAGCCCCTTTGAATTAAATTATTTGGTACATTTTCTCAGTATTTCCAGACGTTCGTCCAGGTGTGCACGGTTCTGTTTAAGCAGTAGAAGTGTCCCCACTGCTGGCCAGACCCTGTAATCAGATCAATGCTCCATCTGCTGCTACGTGGTAGCCTGGTATTTTTTTAAAGCGCTCAGTCATTAAGTAGGTGACCCAGGTTCAGTTCCTTTTTCTGCCTGATGAAGGGTATTACCTGTGTCCCACTGGAATGTGTTACGTTCAAAAACATCTGAAGGAGCTCTATCTCTATTTTCCATTTTGAAGCTGTGTTAGTGTGTATAAAAGATTTCAAGTTTCCCTAGCCTGAAAAAAGAAAGAGCACAGTGGTGTAATGCAGCACCTTGGTGCTGGGCACTGTTGCCTCAGAGAAAGGGGACTGACTACAGGGAATATTTTTAATGTCCAATAGTTGCTTAATTTTCACCACAGAAACGGCCCTGGAAGCAGAAACTGGTATTTTCCAATTGACTAGTGATGAGTATCTTTGTGTTGCCTTTGTACAGAGTGTACTGGACATTATTTTGAGGTTGTTGAATGGCCCAATTCACTGCAGTGGGTACCTGTGTGTCCATGTGAAGTGCTGGATGTCACAGAGCCATGTCATTAAAACTGGGTGCTGCAGTACTGAAGCTTTAAGGCATTTAATCGTTAGATTGGATCCAGTCCATGATGTCTTTCAATGTCTGACCTTTTTATTTCTTGCTGCTTCAATCTCTGCTGAAGATGGTTTAATTTGTGACATTTGTACTTTATTTCCTTTCTCCATCTAACAGAAAATTGTTATTTTCAAGTCTTTTTTTGTTTGTTTTTAATCAGTACTTTTCCACCAATAATTATGGCTTCTATTTGATCAAGAGATTCAGAAGTTGGTAGCATGAGTCACTTTTCCTATTCAGCTTCTGCAATGTCATGGTAATGACATTTTCTTCATATAAACACCTGCCTGTCCTCTGCAGTACCAAAAGCACCTCCGTACTCCATTCCTATAATTTTGTTTTGTTGGAGTCTTTTCTTCTTTTCTGATAAACCACAATCATATCATCTACATTTTCTTCACACCATCTTTTTATTTCACATCAATGCACATCCAACAGGTTATCTCCTCCTGTGCAAATAGTACCTCTAATTGATAGTTAGAATCCACCCTCTAGTTGCTTTTATCTGTCTCTAATGTAAATCTCATACATACAAATATATATGTTTTGTTTGCTGCATTACAGATGTGCCAAAACCAAAGGTATCAGTTTCATCTCGGAAGCTACTAAATCATGTGTTCTCAGCACTTGGAGGACTGCAACAGCTGGAGAGAGAAGGGAAGCTGATGGGTCAGGCTATTCACTCCTTTCTCATTGCCAGATTGTTCTCAACAATATATACTTAACATTGTCAATCCCGTTTTTAAATGTATCTTCCTTTTATTCTACTTAAATCCAAAAACCTGAGAGACAGATTACTGTTTTGTAGTAAAATAACTCTCTTTGACTCTAAGGAAGTTCTGTCTTTTAGATTTATTTTATTGAGTGTACAGACTGAGATGAAGTGCATTTCATTTTTATAAAGACTTAAAGTACAGGTAATATGGAATCTGATCTGAAACAGGAACTGGTCCAAAATTACTAACAAATTTGTGAATTTTCAGGTCCTGGAAAATGCGTGATGACTTTGTAAAAGACTATTACTTGGGACTATAACTTCCATACCCTCAGCCAGATAACTCTTATACTGAACTACAAATAGGCTGAATACTCAGCTGTGATAAATCCAGTATCCCTGCTGACAGTGTTGCCTGGCCAATTTGCAGCAGCTTAGGGTCTATCCTTTTGATCTGGCCATATGCTTTTTGATGATAAGCATCACAAATTAGGACTGGATTTTTGTAAAATCTTTTTCTCTTTTGCGTCCCCAAGCATGGATAGGTGAGCAAAATCTTTCAAACATTAGCAGTTCTGACTTTGGCATTAATGGCTGGTATTTCAAATTACACAGGACTCTCTTGTAAACTCTCTAGTTTCCTGACTGCAAGAAATTATACTGCAAGTGACTCTTAATCCGCTATTGCATTGAGAAATTATAAAACCAAAACTAACCAGAAAGTATTGTGCAAGATAGAGTATCAAAATAGGTACTTAGTATGAATCCTGAGAGTATCAAAATAGGTGCTTAGTATGAATCCTGTCTTCTGACGTTTAGCCTATAAAATATTATACATTAGGTTTTTTTGGTTCTGATTTTATTGGATTGAAACCAGAATAAGGCATAACTAGAAATGAGGGGAACAAATTGAAAGGATGTCCGGGAGCAACAAAATTGATCAAATGACAAAATGAGAAAAACACCACCAAAGGTAAAGAGCCAGGTCCCCTTCTTGGTGTGTGGTATGGCAGGAGTGGTCTTAAAAGAACCATATCAACAGAATGAGGTATCCTTAAAAACATAGGTTATTATATTAATAATCAACCTTTACCTGAAGAAAAGAAAGAAAGAAAAATGCCTGAACAAAAGCCAGGCAGCCATATGAAGGTATGCTTGCAGTCTCCAAAATTTTACACCAAGAAATGAGGCAAAAAATTTAGAATAGAACAAAAGAAAACATCCAGAATAAAGTAGAAATGAAAATAAGAACATGACTGTGAATTAAGTAATTTTTTTTTGTGTGTGATTAACTTAGCATATATACCTCACGTTTCTAAAACCAAATTAATTTAGCATCTCAAGTAAACCATTAAAGGGAAATATCACAAAACAGCATACCTCAACTAGTTTCTTAATTGAGAGGCAGAGTGCTGAACAACAACCAGGTATGGGCTTACCAAGGGGATTGATTAAGATGTGTTTGGTACAGGAGGAACAGCAGTATCACTGTGCAGACCTGCTTCTCTCTCCTCATGGTTGAACGCATGATATTTTGCAGATGCTCCCTCACATCAGCACACCGAGGTCTGGCACACAGAGCTGGGACCTAGTTAGATAGTGCTGCTGTTATGACAAACTTGCTGTTGGTATTAGAGAAACACGCAGTTGGTTAAAGTGCATTGTAATTTGATTCAGGGGCAGATTTAGGGATAGAATAATTATACCAGAGTAACGTTAAAAAATTACTCAGTGAGCCAAGTGCACTAGAAAGTGGACACTGCATTCATTCATTTGCTAAGAACTGCTTTAAAGACGGGTGATGAGAGAGTTCCTCAAATGAGAAGACCACAAGATTCCTTCATAATGAAAAATTGATAGGAAATCTAAATAGATGAACGGGTCCTAATTCCACCATCATGTTCTGAGGGCAAAGTTGTGCAATGCATCAGGTAACAGCATATTGTAAGATGATAGTTTAGTTTTAAAGCAGAGTCAAGAGCCCCTGTGTTAAAAAAAAAAAAATCTATTCTTTTATAGCAGTATGAGCGAACACGAGACCAGAGATGAGTGGAGAGGGAGGAGTGAATACTGCACAATGATGGCAGTGTTCACCCTCTGCTGATTCAACCTGTACCACTTGCACTTCCTTGACAATCATTTTACATGCAACAGTGACTATATTAAGTATTTTTACTATTCCCTACAAAGTCACCCTGGAGGAATAGCACAGCAGACCTGTTAAGGTTCTCAGCTACCATGCTTTAAGCTCCATCTTAATTAGCTGGTGGAGTGAATGAAATTATTTTGCCATTCCCGTGTCCCAACTTGACAAACTGGGACTTGGCACTAACTCAGTATAAGATGCTCTGTGCAGCTATATATGGTATGTGTTAATGATGCTATTAGTAACACATTGCTGAATGTTAGCATGTTAGAGCTTGTAGTTTCAACTCTCTATGGAAGTGACTTGATTAATGTTAGAGAGATCTTCTTAACAAAGGTATAATTTCTGTGATACCATTTTATATTTTCAAAGAAAGAGGGATAATCTTTACATTGAATATTATTATGTTTAATTAAACAGGCTGTGCCAGGCTTCCTCTTCCCCTATCTACTCACACACACGTAATATTTTTCCTTTTTTTTTAAAAAAAGGGTCATCAGTCAGCTTAATGAGTCCTCTAATGGATGGTCTGCTGACCAGGTACTAACTGTAGAGTAGTTGCAGAGTGTCCAGTTATTGTGAGATGTCACTTCAAGAGACGGTTTCTGTAGATCTATTTTTATATGAAAATTTGTCACTAGAATAACTAAGTCGGATCCTATAACAGAAGAAGTGACACAATGGGGACATATTCATCAAAGAAGTAGCAGGTATGGTGTTTTTTGGAAGGGGAGATTGTTAATGATTAAATGGCAATCCTACTAATTAAAAGGTAGAAGTAGATAAATAAGGGATAACTCCCATGATAATTGCCAAATTTATATATTTAGAGAAACCTAGCACATCATAAATATTAAATTGGCCTATTAGCTGAAGTGTGTCTGTGCCAGGGATCCATAAATAAAGACCTTAGGGACTAATCACTAGAAATTTTCATTATTTATCTCCTTCCACATTTTAACAAACAGAAAAGTTATGTCTTCTTTTCAATGTAAACTACAGAGGAGACACACTATTTTTTTGATGAATCTTTTGGGGAACAGAAAAGAAAGAAAAGTGCAATGGGAACCTACAAATAAGAGAAGATTTCAGCCATAAGAAAATCTTTCAAGAAAAGCTTGGCATCTCCTCTCTTCTGAGCATTAACCTCCTATTAAGTACACTAGTTTTATGTCAATGTGTAGCTCCATTGACTTCAATTAAGTTATCTCAGATACCCACCCTGCTGAGAGAGCAACCGCAGACTTTTAAAAAATCATCCAACACAGAAATGCGGCAAGAGTGGTGAACCAGGTCATTTGTGAAATTTTAATCGTTAGTCCTGCCTTGCACCTTATGTAATAATTTATGTAAAGAAGGTACCTAAAAGCCCTTTTAGGGCCTCTGGTGTTGCTTCTGATGTTAATGGGACTATTTTATGCCCATTTTTGCAAGATTAAATGTGTATTATGTGCACAATTTTATGCATAGTTGGCTTCACTGAACCAGGATGTTGAGGCATTGGGACAGATCTTGCACTGCATAGACCCTGGGAGTGTTGTCTTCTCATCTCACACAATGAGGCCAAAAAGCACACTGGCTGAACAGATTGAGAAAGTCCTGACTATGTGGGGTCGACTCTACAGTCTTCTGGGAAAGTAGAAGAGAGGATGGTGTGAGTAATGCATCAGTACGGAATCTATAAAGAAATTTCATTGGAAGCTGCAAGCTCATTTGAAAATCTCATGGTGAATTGTGCCACAGACAAGTCTGACTATTGCCTCTGGAATATTCTTGGAATTGCTTTGGTTTGGCCAGAGATTATTCTTGATCCACCAGACACTTGAGCTCCAGTAACAAGGAGAAAGTGTGAGAGAGATTCAGCAGCTTGACATTGGGCTACTGACAAAGAAATACAGCTGCTCACAATTTACAGTCCTTCCCTTCGAATCCCAGCTGTCAGTCCTACAGTAATCCTCTTTGGCCTTTTGACTACTGAAAAAGGATGATATTTTTTCTTATATTGGATATTATATGAAAGCTAGTAGTTATAAACAGTTAAAATCCAGCTCAGAAGTACTAAGAATTATTTGAGGTGAGTACTAGCCAGCTATTGCTGGTACGCTAAGCCATCAGATCTTTTTGAAGCACGACAAGTAAACATGCTGCAAAATCATTCACACAGTTGCACGGAATTTTTAGGCAGTAGTGATATTCTGCAAGCCGAGATCCTGACTCCTTTTTGAATTCCAGTAGTTTTGAAAGGATAAAAGCCCTGCAAGTTTGTGAAGTCACCCATCCAATATGTGAGGCCAAGAGTAAAAATAGGACTCCTGACCTCTCCTTTCTTCCTCATTTAGACACTTTTCTCTGTAACAGTAGGTAAAGTGCAGTAGTGGAATACTATTGCTATTAAGTGAAAAATGAGCTTTCACAGGAAGCCATGAAAATGAAAGTAATAATTAAATCTTCATATAACTTTAGGTTGTATTGTAAGTGCTTAGCTGAAAAATTCGTCTTTAACTCATGGCCCGCAGCAATCACATCTGTTATATTTTAGGAACAGAAAGCTAATGAGGTGGAATCTGGAGTACTGAGCTTAATTGGGCTTGTTTTGATTAAGTGTATGTGCTGGGAATATTTTACACCCTAGTATAAATTGCAAAACAGTCAACATAAGCCACAAAATTTGCAAAATCCATTGTGGGTAGTGTTAGAGAAAGGACTGTTTCCATTAAACAATAGATAGCAAAAGAAAATATCTGAGGTTTTGATTAAAAAAAAAAAGAGTGTACTTTAATTTGCCTGATGAGTGGCTTTCTATGGTTGTAAATGCATTTTCTGTCTTGTACACATACATGCAAATGCACACACAGAGACACACACAAATGTGCTGTACTGTATACAATTACAACTGCTTGTCTTTGGGCAGGGTAGATTAAGTCTGACTGGCAAAGGCATTTAAAACTGCATAATCTGTATACAAGCATGAAAATTTGACGTATCCTTTACATATTACATATTTAGCAGAAAGAATAATATTTTGCAGCAGTTTTAAAAATATATGTTTCAAGGGGGGAAGTGTGCAGTTTTTCTCCTGCCAGTCCTTATCACTTTGGGCCATACTCTTAGATAATGTAAACCTGCATAACTTTATTGACTCTAGTACACTTTGCTGATCCACTCAATTTAGATCTGATCTCTTAAATTCCCCTGTGAATTCAAAACATAGTAGGTGGAAAAAAAATATGGGTAGTATATTTTGGCAACATTAAAAATGGTTTTAAATGGATTTTCTCTACATTTAAAAATGCTACAAGCTCATATTTTGATATCATCCATAACTGGAAACAGATGTAACTTCTCAAAGTAATTTGCTTATGAGTGAAAAGTGATTCTGTTTAGATAGCAGTAAAACCCAAATCAACAAAAAAAAAATTGTCCAGTGCTTTCATTAGTAGCTCTCAAAATAACTTTGAAGTAAGAATACCTCCATTTTTTCACATAAGGAAAGTGAGGCACCAAGAGTTGGCTTGCAGAAAGACAGTGACACAGTTCACTGAGTGATGGTGGTCTGTCCAGTGGCCACCTGATTTGTCATAGTCCATGATGACTGACATAAGATACATGATAGAGTCATTTGACTATTGAATCTTTCTCTGTCTATGCGGATTGAAGATTACGATGCTGACATCTTCACAGCACTGATAGGTCAATATATTTTGTACAACTCAGACATCAGTGTCTCACGTTGAGCCTTTTCAGCTGGCAGACACTTTCCCTTTGACCTCAAATCCAAATTAAAAATTTAGGCTAAGATTTAATTTTTTTTTTTTATTTCAGTGGGATTTGATTAACAGGTTCTTCAAGCCTTTTAAGATCCCAGCTTTCATCAATGAATGTTTCACTGTAAGTGACTAATACTAGATGATCTTTAAGGTTCCTTCCATCCCTGACAATACCTATAATCCCTTGAGACCTAATAACTTCATTTTAGTTGCTTACTGGTTTTATGCATTTGAAAGCCTTTAGCCTGGGATACAATTATGGCTAGGTAAAGGAGAAATTCCTTCAGGTACATGTCTAAATAATTCCTGACCTTTCCAGTGCTCATGCTGTCTGTCCCATTCCACAGCTCACTAGGAGGTAATAGGAAAAAATGCCCTGAACATGGGAAGCACACTGGGTTTAAGGACAGATACTCTGCAGCCCTGCAGGAAAATGACCTTAATGTTTTCAAATATTGGATTACAATCTTCTGTCAAACTGAAAATCCCACCGGTGAACTGCAACTCTTTCCACTGGGGAAGGATAATGGTATTTAAGCGCACATAGACCTCCTATGTACTACTAATACAGGCTAAGAGACTGACTGAACTAACAGGAAGGCACAGTACAATACCTCAGGTTAGGTCTTGTTGGAGCAAGCTCCTTCACTCTTGAAAAAAAATCTGTCTAATGGCCACAGTTATTCAGGGTTTTGGCTTTACATTTCATTCAAAACTGTGCACTGCTAGTTGCGTTGTGACCCCTAACACTCTATTGTCTGATTGGTTCAATAATGACTCTGAGGAATGAGAGTCACCTACTGTATTATCAACTCCACCTCCTGGGGTTTCCCTTAAAGGGGCTTCCATTCAAGTCTGGTCTAGAGTAACATATGCAATTACACTAGGAAGAATGAAAATGTGAAGGGGGCAGCCACTGCAGCTTCAGGTCATGAGATGATTGCTGGCTGTGATTAGGAAGAAATCCCCTCCTCTTAAATGGAGTATAAAAGTGCTCATATCTAAGGATTCTGGACTAGCCATTGTTAAAGATAGGAAACTCCCTGTGAGAGTGCATACAGTCTGTGATTTCCCTCCTCTTCCCCTTTCAAAATGTAGCAAAAGATAACTTTCAGAAACTTTCTACCATCTCAGTGAAAAAAAAATGGGGTAAAGGAGAAGTAAATTTCACTAATGTCCTGCTCTACTGCCCAATCATCTGCTACAGTTTTTCCTTTAAATGTCATTTTGAATGTTTTTTTTTTTTTTTTTCCACAGATTGTGTTTAATGTTTCTAATATTTGACATAAAAATTCCAAATTAATTTCACTGTATTGAGCCTACTAAATATGATTTCTTTTTTAAGCGTGTTGCTCTTGTGAAAGACCATGGTGTCTAAGGATTGGTTGTCAGTCACCTCACAAAATAAACGTTATTATTATTATCAGTGGCGAACAATAGCTGACGACTTCAAGTTGAAGAAAGGTCAAGAGACTAATCACTGATATGCTTTCAGTAGCTATCTTTTCTACTCAGAACTTAAGCAATTGTTAAAAGCATATTTTTTCAGCTTTAAAATTTATCCTGTTTTTCCTCATTGTCTATATATGTGCATGCATGTACACACAAATCCATCTCAAGTTAGGTCTTTTTGTATCTGTCAGGTTTCACTCAAGCAAATGAACACAAAACCATAACTGTTATAGAATTTGGAATATGAATAATTGTGACATTCATGCATTGTGTCCCAGACAGGAGTAAATGGAAAGGGACTCACTTTTTCTGTTAGTAGCTGCCATATCTGTGGCATCCCTGGAGCAAGTTTAAATTCTCTAGCATGACTGTGAAGCCAAGACTCCATTACTCTGCTTCTGCTTCATCCATCCACCCCACTCAAGAGCATGAGATGCACTGTGGTTTCTCAAGACCTTTGTTTTAGAATTCTTGCTCTATAAAACTAGACCAGGTTTTCTGGTCATACATCCTTTTACTTTTGATCTTGCAAACTATGGAGTATCAGTAATGTATGAGACTGTTCAGGTCTGGGAGACTGAACAGAGCTGGTGGGAGGTGCTGCCTCTGCTCAAACTTCAGTTAAAGCATGATAAGTTTATGTAGGTCAGCAGTGTCTTCCTTCAAACTGAAGAAGTGGGCCAAGCTTGGAATATGTAATGTAGGTAGAGACGCAGCCTGATAGACGCAGAGAACTATTCAACCAAAGCTAGTATCAGATGAATCCCTTCATTGTTTCTGAACGCATTATTGAAACTACTGAACAAATCATTGTTGGTAAATGACTGCCTGATATAGTCTATTTCTTCACTATAGATTTAAAAGAAAATATTAGAGTAAGAGAAAAAGCAGGTGAAATTGATTTCATTTAACAATAACCTTCCAGCCTTGCCTCACATCTCACTCAAATAACCTTTGTAACTAATTATAGTGGAGCCTGAAAATAAAGCACTTCTAGGCTGAAGGGTTTTAGAAGTCATCAAAATTATCCAGTGCTCAATATAGCCAAAATCCTATATGCTATTATGTTCTTGTGCCAACAAGGCTGCCTGCAAGTTAACATCTATAGAACTATGAGAGGAACAAGAGGCAAACATTGGTATCATCAAATGTCATATTGCTATCCAAAGACATTATGGCAGGCTGGGAAATCAATAATTTCTAAGCACTCTCTTCTTTTGTCTTTGTATTAAATTCTGAGTGATCGTAATAATTGGTGGTTTTCCTCCTTCTTCAGGTCTCGCAGCATATCCAGGCACACAGTTTCATGCACTGTCCCGCCAGACTACTCCTTTTTCCTCTCTGCCCCTTAAAAGATTAGAGGTATGCTTCCACATTTGTTGTCTACTACCCTCTCTGATACAGATTTGCAGTTAGAAAAGGCTTATCTGTTCCTCCATTCCAACTGTCTGAGTTTGAATAGCCTTTTAGATCCCTAGAAGTTAGGATTTTAAGATTGTTTACATTAAAAAGACTTATCATTCTTAAAAATAGACCCTAGATTCCTTCCTTTCCCACTTCCCAGATAATCCTTGTCTTGAGGGTGATATGCCTGCATTTCTGCTTCTGTCGGTCTTTCTCCTTTACGCTAAATATAGTATCTTAAATGCACACACCCTCCCTTTTTTCTTTTTTAATTAACTTTAAGGATATCAAATGCTCCATGCACATTGCTGTAGGGGAAAATTTGTTTCTTATGTTTAATGACCTTCACCAGATATTACAAGGTCTGTCTGTTTACTTACTTAGTCTTTCTTCAAATCAATAGCTCCCAACTGTAGACCATGCACCATTAGTGATTCATGGAGCAATTGCTGGAGGTCCATAGAGAACAGTCTAGCAAAGAACAGGTTCCTCTGCATTTCCAGCTGCTATGTTACATTAAACCCAACAAAAATTGTATTTGATAGTTTCTGAATGTCACTATTCAAAGAAGGCAACTGCTGCTGTTACACAAGGCTGATATCTAGTTGTGATATGTTCTATGTGTTGACTAGTAAGAGGGGAAAATGGGAGTCAAGGGGCTGAAATGTGACCCACACTCCATAAAAGTATGAGAACGCTTGCTCTTTACAACTTCTCTGCCACAGCTATAAACCTCTGATTGGCCTGTGTGAAATATCCTTTTGAGTAAAATCAGTTTTATGATTTCTAAACTCTGATGGCTTTAATTTGCTGTAAACCTTTCCAGAGATTATGATACTTTGTACAGCATATCTATAAATAAGTTCTATGACAGCCTCATTAATCAGGCTACATTTTAAAAGCATTAGCCTTTTGAATCTATGGTTTATCTTTCCCCAATTATAATTACTATTCATTCAAATCAGGTTTTTTATTGCCAACTAGGGAGTTACACTGGGCCTCATCTAGACCTTCGTAATCCTACAGCTGATGTACCCCAATATTTGAGAGGTGTTTGAAAGCTTTGCTCCACATTAACATATTGCAAATGGACTGTATTTTAAGCAGAGGTAAGTCCGAAGAGACCCTTCACAGTACCATACAACTTGCTCTTGATATTTTTAACTTTGAGGTGTGTGACTCTGAGAAGAGACCATGAGTTAGGCACCTTTATTTTCCTTAAGGAAATTAGGTGACCCAAACCGGAAGATCAAATACCGACCTACTGGAAAAGAAGCCATGTAAAATTAGTCAGCACCCAGAAGCCTTGCCCTTGCTATTCATGAAAGAATCATCAGACCATTAAAAAATATATTTTCTTTGTAGTGAAAGGGTTTCAAGAGGAGTTGGGACAATGACCCTGCTCTGTACCAGCAGGAAACTTTGTCATTTATGCTTTGACCACTGGGAGGTAGAGATATCAGAAATAAAAATATGGTTCCTAGGACTTCCAGACTCCTTGCCAAATGTTCTGACCAGTATGCTAGTGTGTGTATTCATAAGAGTTATCTCACACAAACATTTACAGTTAGTTATCAAAGTCCAAGGCTATGGTTTGGTAAGACACTTCGGATTATCAACAACATGGATTTAAAGCATGGACTTAAAAACATAACTTTGAAAAAGACAATTCGTTCAGTGCATGTGAAAGAAGTAGAGGGTACAGGGTAGGAGCTTGAGCAGATTAATGTATTTTGTGCCAGTATTATTGTGCCAAACATAATGTTGCATAGAATTGCTTCCTAAACATGACAAACTCTCTCCAGTCAGTGGAGGACAGATACTGTCACAAGGTGATTCATAAAGGATATCTTTGGATATAAACCAGGCTGCAGGGGCACTTGACTCCATTGATAGTAAAGAGAGTTAAGGTGAATAAGAAGATGCAACCTAGTTACTCAGGTTATGTGAGATGAATCTACTTCTAGATTTGAAAGCATTAGGATACATAAGTAAAGGAGGATCTATTGACTGGACTTGTATGTCAGATAGCTGATCAGTTCTACCAAGACATCAAGGCATGTACAGAAGAACTTGCTCAGGGAACTCTTAGAGGTCGGGAAGCAGATGAATAGAACTTTTCAGGATTTTAATTTTGAACCTCAGTAGTTCAAATTTGTTTACATTTTTTTTCTTATTTTGCATTATATGTATCTTCCCAGGGGTGCCATGTCACAAAGACAGTCACTTCCTGAATATCTCTGAGTACACCCAGCTTTTGAATCTTTATGTGATAATAATGTGGAAAAGAACTAGCATAAGTTACAAATATGATTCTTCGTGTGGTCAGTTTTGGGGAGGGGAAGAGAACGTAACAGATTCTCAGCTGATGGAGATAGAACACAGAGTGTGTCATGTAACACTCACTGAACTCACTCACTCCAGAACTTGCAAAAAAACCCTGAAGGATAATGAAATGTGTTTCCCACCAGTGCTGTCATTGGAAATCAAGGAAGGGCAACCTTCACACCCATCTTCATCACCTTTTATGTCTAAACATATCCAAGCTCGAACACACTTCCCTTTAGTTGTTAACAAATGAGCAATCTTGACAATACATTCTGATGTCCAGTATGATTCTGTCTTCACCTAACCCAAAAACTGTAGCCTCCTGTCAGATATATGCTCCACTGAAGTCTATTTGATACGTGTCTGGAAAAGTAGACAGTAATTGTATGCCTATTCTTTTCCTAGACCGGTGAGTGAAGTAATGGGCAGGACCCTGGAACTCAAGTGTGATAAGGACCAGTGGTCACAGCTGAAAAATAGGCTGTGAGCTGTGCTTTTCTGAAAATTTGACTCGTAGGTATCCCTTCACCCATCCCATCACATCAAGTCAAGAAAAGGTTAGGTGATACCTCAAGAAAAAAGTAAACAAGAGGATTGAAACTCATCTTTCTAAATATGAGTCTGTATCTCTTCAACAGAACCTCATATCGTGCTGGCTGAAGTCTTCAGCAGGTCTGTGACAAGGATTCCTGCTCCCACAGGTGGACAGCTCTGCTAAAATGGCACCCTGCTATGAAGAGTACACAAGACAGCTACAAAAAGGCACGATAAATGATATAGAAGGGATAAAGAAAGTGAAAGTGGTTTTGTCTGAGGTTAAAATTGCAGACTTTGTCTTTTATATGAGATGTTATGAGAAAATGCATGTGATGTGCGCAGCTTGTAATGACTGAGAATGTTTAATCAGAGGTGAAGAGAGGGAAATTTTCAGGGTCAGCTACAGAAACTTTAAAAATTAAATATTTTTACATTAGTCCCAGAATTCTGATGAATATATTCTATACAGTTTTATTATGAACTATAATTTGCTCATGGAAGCTTTGCTGATGCTTGTACCCATCCATTGCTCTAAATCATGTCAATATGCACAAAGGGGTTAACAATGACTTCACCCAACTCTCACTATGGCTAGAAACAGTCTGCTCTCACCCACCCTTCAGTCAAGATGTGGGCAAAGTGAGTTGTAAGGAGATGTTATACTTAGCACCTGGCTAAGTATATATTGTTCTGTGCTGTGCCTTATGTGGATAACATGCATCCACAGAGAAAAAACGAGCTGTCATTGTAACACATGAAAGTTAATAATCCTTTTTTGTCATTACAGCTCTTCAACTCAGAGACGGTAGATTGGAAAAGGGTTATACTGCTTCTGACTTCCAGTCTATTCTCTCCATTGCTCTGGGTGACCTTCCTTTACATTGCTTTGACATGCCCTACCTGAACAACTGAAAACTGACCTTCCTTCAAACACTTTCCTGTGAGTGCCCAGAGGGTGGCAACAACCTTCTACAATTCACTGAGAAAGACTCACGGAGAAGCTCATCGTATGGCAGCATCAAGAAGCAGGTGCTGTGCTTCTACAAGGCCGGGTGAAATGTGCAGGTGAGCACATCCTGGAAAGAACAAAGTCAGTCAGCTATGGTGTTGCAGAGTGGACGCTCACACGCATACTGAAGTATTGCAGGTGTTGAAATAAAGAACAGAATCTCTCCGACAAAACATGAAAATCTCCTTTTAAAGGAGTCAGGTATCACTTCATGAGAAATATCAGACAAATTACATCCTAGAATGGTTTCATTTTCTCCAATGACTGTAAAAAAACCTGCAGGATAGCTTGAGTAACAAGTTTCAATGTAGACACCTTCACTGTTGATTTCAGTGGTCAAGGGATTCAATCTGAGATTAAATCACCTGCCTTTAGCAGTCTGCAGGCACACTATAGCCTCGTTACAGTTAATGGAAAGCAAGAGCTTGCTTCAGATAGCCACAAAGCTATATCTGAGAGAACCTCAAAGAATTCAAGGCATCCACACTAGACTGGCAGATATGATAAGAGAATTCAAGAAAACATTCCCTTCTTGAACTTTTAGAAACTAGAGTTAGGTGGGGGGGTTCTAGAACATCTCTGTAGACAACTGTGTTTAAATATTGAATTCCATCTCCCAGTACACATTTAGGCTGTTCCACGTGGACTTGAATTTAGGTGTCATTAGTTTAAGCAGGATCCTATCCATGACATTGGATGAGATTAATCCCATACAGAAGATCTGAAGACCCATGTCTGTTTTGCAATGCAGTTACCAATAATATTTTTGCCCTGTGAATCTCTCCTTCTCTAATGAGTATGGAGAGATATGGAACTACTGAAGAGAGTCCAACAAAGGGCCATGAAGATAACTAAGAGCCTGGAGCATCTCTCAAATGACTAAAGGCTAAAAGAGCTGGGACTGTTTAGTCTAGAGAGGATAAATGATAAAGCTACATCCTTTCCCACTAATTAAATTATTTGCGTGTATTGTACTGCAAATGCCACATTTTTCACTGGGTATTTTTATTCCCTATCTATTTTAAAATACAAATTAACTTGCATGTGTGTGTGCATTTGTGTGTCTATCTGTCTGTCTGTTTGAATAGTCTTTCCAGATAAAATCTCCCCGAGGAGGAAAACGTGTTGAACATTTGTACAGTAATCAAGGCAATTGGCAAGTTATATCACAGGCATCTTTCCTCCCATTTTGGACACTTTCTTTCATTTTTGTGTTTCTAAAACAATAAAGATGGGTGAATTAAGAGGAAAAAAAGGCTTTTAACCAAAATTCAAGAATGTCCTGAACACCAGGTTGCTTGTGCCACCACAGTGCTAGATATTATCATCATATTGTATAATCTCAATGCATTGAGATAGTTTGGATCATGTTTTGCTCCACAGATAGGACAGTATAGCCTAACATTTGGCCAAATTGCCTTGTAACTACAAATTCAGACTTGATTTTTTCCATTTGCCCATTTGTTCTGGATAAATTGAAGCCAAAGATCCTTCCTTCCTAACATTTTCTGTAACAAATTCAATTTGTAGTGCTGTGTAATAACGGACTGACCATAAATGGTGCAAATCTGCCAGTAATTGGCAAGCAAATGCTGTCTGAATTTGATTATGTTTATTCTTATAGAGCTTAGGTCTTGCAAAGGCACACATTTCATACGCAGGTGTTCAGGGCATTCAGATATCTACAGGACTGTGGACTAGTAAGGCATGCATGTTCCTTGACTTACTGTGGAATTTAGAAAGCAAAGGTGTGTGCTCGGGGTCAGTTCAAGGCAATATAGGCAAAATTTAATTTTGCTGCTCTTAGGACAAAGAACTGGGACTGAATCATGTTCATATCATGGCAGCAGGTGGAACAGATGTTGTGGAAGGAAAAGCTGGGGAAAAATACTTTAGAATCAGTTTTGCTCCTTCCACTGCCTCCACAGACAAAGTAGGATTGTGACTTTGCCTTGAGGATCCATCTGTGTAACTTCTCTAAACACACTGCTTCCCGGCAGCACCTACTTCCTCTCACAGCCCCAGGCTTCCTTCAGTGGTGGCAATGCTGAAAAAATAATCCAGCTTCTTAGAACTTTAGTGAAATAGGCATTAGGGCTATTGTGGATTTTTTTCTTAGTATTTTTATTTTTCCACCCCTTTCTATTACTTTGTGGAATTGCCTACCTCGCTGATGCACAGACTAACTGCCTTACTATGTCCAGGAACCACACACACAAAGCAATCTGTGCTCCCCATGGCCAGATAAGTTCAAACAGCAAGGATGTCTTACAACCAAAGAAAAGAAAGTCTGTGTTTTTACAGCACAGCACTATGCAGACAGAGAAAGAAGTTAAGAAGCTTGCTAACAGCATCGCAGGAATTAGCCCTGGGTAATGAAATATCTAACTCAATATGCATAAGCAAGTGCTTGCCTAACTAAATTACCTGATAATTCTGATATTGGCTGTTGGGTTTATATAAAAATATGTATTCATACATTTTAACATGGAACTCCCAGCTGATTTTAGTAGGGGACTCTGCAGAGAGAATATTGGCAGGCTACCTCTCTGACTGAGCAGGGCTGTGGGAGGCTTAAGTGTGTTCTGGGTAATGTAGTCTGATTTCTGTTTTAATGGACTGAATAACTAGAAGAGGCACTTATGTTAAATGGCCCGACTGAGAACTCAGCAGCCAGTCGAGGTAAGAGAGAGTTTAAGGTAAAAGTAATAATCTGTAAGAGTTTAAATCCATTGTTCCAAACGAGAATATAATGTCTAGTACCAGAGCTCAAGAGAGCTGGTGGGACATTCAGTTCTGTATCTGACCCTGCCGGTGATTTGCTGTCTGATTTTGCACAAATTTAGGGAATATTCCTGACTTCTGATTTAAATGCCCATAAACCAGTTGTATTATAATTTATTTTCCACTTGGGAAACCATGGGAGGAGAGATTCTGGAGCTTAACAACTAATGGTCTTCAAGTGCTTGAAGATTGCTGGATGAATGATATTCAGTAAATATAGCATTTAGAGATTTAAGTTTAATCTATCTGAAGTAATTCAGGAGGATCTCCACTGAAGCTTACTGCCTTGTAATAGCACAACGCTAGCATGAGTAAGATCACTTTGCTTTCCATCGTTAGGAAGAAAAAAACTACCTCTCACCAGCTTTACATGTTGGGTTGCTGTTAGTGCCATTGTGCTAAGTTTGGAGATAATTTCAGGTGAGCACTCTTTCATATCCACACTACAGAGGCAAATGTCTGCACAAGATGCTGGAACTGTTTGCAAAGTCATGAAGAAAGTTTGACCAATGATGACATGTATCAGCATGGCTGTGGATTAAAACCATTCAGGTTGTACTATGAAAGAGAAAAGCCCAGTAATTTGTTGATGTTTGATACCAATGATATATCAAGGTGATGCTGTTTTTTAGGCAAACACTTTATTCTCTTGATGCTTAAAGGATTCAGGATGGAGGAAAAGTCACTGAAAGAGACTCTGGACTTGCACTAAATGGGATGAACATTTTCTTTAATATTATTTTAGACATTTTTCTCCAAAGCTTTTGAATTTCTGTCGCTAGCCCACTGAGTCTGGGGACAAATTGATTTTAAGAAATAGTCATATAGTAGTCCAGTCAAAAGTTAATTGAATTCAAGCACTTTCAGGGTAGTATGAAACTTTTAAAAGACAAACATTTTAGAAAAATGCTGAAGGGAGTTCCTAGCTTTCCTCCCTTTTGGTACATGAAGTTTATGTGCTTCTGACAGACAGAAACTAAAGCAGACTAAAGGAATTTAGTGAAAAGGTGACCTGGTGAAGTACCTTTTTTTTTTCTGTACTTTTGGGAGCAAAAAGGTAAGGTTAGCTTTGAAGTTTCAATCATAACATCAGCAGGGTTAAGAGGAGAGCTAGTTCAAAAGAACACAGTTCCAAAGAAATTGAATTTTGCCATATGGTCTGCAGTGAGCAGAGAGCCTTGGAGTGTACATAACCTAAGCACCTAGATAAGATGGTGCTTCATCTTCAATGAGTAAGAGGGAATCTACGTCCCCAACAAATTTTTAAATCTTTACATCAGTTTTGGACTTCTATGGACTGAGGAATCAACTTTTCCAGAGCTACTATGACTCTGATTCAGTAAAATACTCTTTGAACCTAAGTTTAAATTCAAGCGCTATGGACTCTGCTTTCCTGAAGAGAACACAACCACCTTGCAAGCTGGGAACTTAAAATCTGAATCAATGACATTTGGTTTTAAACTCCAGAAAATCTCAGCCCCCAAAAAGAAACTAATTGTGTGAGAGCATTTCTGCCTATTGGTACATAGGGCATGAAAGCTCAAATGCTTTCAGGCACGGTTTGAACTGGGACATTTCTGGAATAAATGTTTTTGTCATTGGGCAAAAAAGAGCAATGATAGCCTTTTGTGGCAAAAACAAGAAGCTATTTTAGATGCTTAAGCATGGAGAAAATTCCTAGCAGCCCCCACCCACTCCTGCCCTCAAATGTAAATACTTACTCTTTCTTTAAGGTGTGGGATTTACGTATTAACTTTCTCTTGAACATTTCTTCCTTGGCTCCGTGTTTTGTGACGGATGCATTTTCAGGTCTTTCTCTCTCTCCTTCCATTCACTGAAGAGCCTTGTAGCTGTATTAGCATGTCTTAAAGTATGTCTGCTATTAAAAACTGTATTACTTGTTTTATTTTCTTATCAACCTACACAGAGGGTTGCCATACCCTTGCTTCCAGTGCAACCAATTGACATAGAAAGATGCAGCATCAAGGCGTGGTGAAAGCACAAGCATGTCATGTCCATACTGCAACATGGAGTGCACACTCATGTGGATGAAGACTGTATGGAAGGAAAAAAAGCACTTTGTTTTCATTGTTCAAAACATGTCTGTTCTCTCTGCATGGGGCTCAAAGGACTGTCTGCAAGGGGTAGACAAGCCTCCTTATCACAAGTTTCAAAAGTTCTTTATTCACAGCACAATTTTTACTTTGAAACAGCTGTTCAAGTGATGGAGCCTGGACAATACCTTCTGTTGTTTTCCTATCTGTTTACATCCTGCCAATTCCACATACAACACAAACGTCATCAACAGCAGTGTTGTGTCCTTATGATAGGGAAAAGACAAGCCTTAACAGATTTTATTTCTCTCTCTGGAAATAAGCAGGAGCCTGAGACAGCATCTATACAGTAAATTGAATAGTGGGGGCAACACTTTTTCAACCCTGAGGCCAACTGGTACCTTATAGCCACAGACAACTTACTAAACATTCATCTTCCAAAACTGGGAGGCCGTGTCTCAGCTGTCTGATGGGAATTGCTCTTCCTTGGTTCTGACCCCTAAGCACCCCTAGGAACATCTTGGGAGTGTGGAATTCTCTGGCCCTGAAAAAAAGTGTGCCAAGAGCTGTTTAACAGATTAACAGTGTGGATGACAGAGTTGCCTGGTATCTGAGACCTGACACTGCCTTGTTTTCTTTCATAAACTTGCCTTGACAATCTTTTGTGGATTTGAGATATTACCATATATTGTCTTTGTATCTCACTATCAATTTTAGGTTCTGTAGTCCAGGGTTTGGAGGTGGGGAGGGCAGGAAATGGCTGCAAGGCAGAGATCAACTGTTTCAGTAAATTCTTGGGATAACACAAAAGACAAAACGGAATATTCATAAAGGCACATTCTGCCTTTACAATGTAATATATCAGTGTTTGGACTGGAGTTGTATTACAGAATTTAATTTTCAACACGGAAGAAAGAAAAATGAAGGAAAAGAACACCCCAAAACTCTTAAAGTCTTTAAAAATTGCATAAATTAATTTTCTGTTTATATTTACTTTTCATGAATGAACCAGTATTTTTTCATATATAGGAAGAGCTTTTATGTTACAGCTTGCTTTCTGCCTCCATGAACTGGAAATGAACATTACAGCATTACTTTGGAAGGAGAGATGCTTCATTTTTCTTAAACAGACTGTACAGAAGTCCATTGTGACCTTGAAATCATTTGGAAAAGCAGCTAAAATGGAGGAAAATACTTCAGTGTAGTATAATGTTCTATTCACTGATAATAGGTGACTCGTACTTGATCATAGCCTTGGATTTCTGTTCGCGGTATGGTTACACAGAATGAAAAGCACTGGAAAGTTGTAGATAATTTTGGTTCAATTATATGGTAGAAATTTTAATTTCTGAAGCTAAATTGAAAATAAAAGATAAGAGTACAGTTGGCTTTATTTCTTCTATTGAAAAACTTAAAAAAATTCCATCTGTCCAAATGCTAGAAAGGAAATTAGACCTTTTAGCTATTAGAATTGTGTATTGCAATGAGACACTGAAAGAGAAAGTAGAAAAGTTCACTGGGCAATGTTAACAGCCTTCACCTGTAAGTTGTTCGAGGGAGCGACATTTCCACTTAACTGGCTTAGAAAGGTAGGAAAAGCAACCAGCAGTTAGCTTTTAAAGAATGAAGAACTGGCTTCTTTCATGTTTGACTTACTTTTGTTTCATGCTGTTAATTGTATGTAGACTTTTAGAGTCAACTAAAAGGTCTCTTGAATGGACCCATAGTACTGGATCCCATAAACAGATCAAGGCAGAAATGCCAACTCTGATAGTATACAATCTAAAGGTATGACTATGCTGCATAGTGAACGTTAGTGAGATACCCTCAAATGTGTTCACACAGGGAGAACTCCAAAGCCAGGAACAGGATCTGCTTGAGCCAGAGTGCTGCTGATGAGCAGGGCTTGTTCCCCCATGCGCAGCCTCATACCAGCACTGCTTTCATTCCTCATGCTGGTACCTCTGAAGAAAGCTGCACTGTATGCTGTGGGCACGCTGGTACATGCAGGGCTTTGAGCACCAGGTTCCACAGCAATTGCCTGAAGCACCAATGCTGTGCAGTGAGCTCAAGAGTTAGACTGTTCCTCCAGGGCATCAGTGGAGCTGGAGATGAAGAGGAAGGTACGAGACGGCAGATGGTTTTAAAACAAAAAAGCAAGCAAACAAACAAACACTCCAGAAAACAGATGGGAGAAACCCAAGTGGGATGAGCATGACTAGGACGACATGGAGCAGTCCAGAGCAGCAGCTTTGCTGTGAGTGTTGTTCATAGGCTGGGTAACTAAGGCACTACAGAAAGGAAAGTGGTGAAAGAAGTTATTGCCTCTTTGGGGGATGTGGGAAGAACTACTGCATTAAGGAAAACAGTGGATGTACTTTTTATCAGTCATATTTGAAATTGACCTTCAGGTGAAGGGCAATGAATTTCCACCATTCCAAAACTGAACTGAACAGCAAAAGACTGTGGTCATAGAATCATAGAATCATAGAATCATAGAATCATAGGGTTGGAAGGGACCTTAGTAGATCATCTAGTCCAACCCCCCTGCCAGAGCAGGGCCACCTTAGAGCAGGTTACACAGGAACGCGTCCAGGCGGGTTTTGAATGTCTCCAGAGACGGAGACTCCACCACCTCCCTGGGCAGCTTGTTCCAGTGCTCTGCCACCCTCAAGGTAAAGAAGTTCCTCCTCATGTTTAGGTGGAACTTCCTATGCTCAAGTTTGTGCCCATTACCACTTGGTTCACTGTTTCTGGTTTTGTCACTCATCTCTACCACCCGTCAGCTGAGTAACTCCATAACCATATAACTTTATTACAAGAGAAAAAATTTGGTTTATGAAGAGCAAAATGAACTTCTGGGTTCAAAGTCCAATCCAGACTTAATATTGCAAACCTTCACCTCCACTTTTTTTCGTCATGCTATAAAAAGAAGTGTGGAGACTCCCTACTTGTACACTGAATGATGGTGCTGTGGAATAAAAAAACAACACAGGTCTGGATTGCCCGCTTTCCTTTGGGTACCTTTTTTTTTTTTCAGCCCATCTCCATGAGTTTACAAGTGCAAATGTGATTTAATAAAGGACAGTGGGTGTCCGTATGATGTAGTTGCAAGAAACAGAGAGATGGGGGTGGAGGCTGGATAATTCTAATCAAACTGCTCGCACCTTGCCCTCCTTGACATGCAATACCACTTTAAACAGCAGTGCTCTAATAGAGAAAAGAGCTACTGTACTTACCCACTCAGTAATTTGCATAATTTTGAAGAGCTGAAAATGTCACTGCTGTTTTATGATAATTGTTGGGAAATGATTAGCTATAGCATTTATACATTCCAAAAAAAAAAAAAGTATTTTACTATTCTCTCTTTAATATTAATAAGGATTAATAAAATGAAAAATAAAATCACTTTGGAGGACAAACATTATGTGTAAAATAATAGGTGTCATATGAAGGCACATGAGCTATCCATCCATTTGCTGTAGCTTGTCATATCTGGGAAAGACTTAAAAAGACAAGCTCTTGACTGCCCCTCATACAATTTCAAATGCAAATTTTAACAATAGGAGTAGCTAAAAATAATCTATTTTTTTCTTCCTTCTCTGTCGTGTAGCTGTGATTAGATATTTAGGTACTCCAAAATTATGTCTCCTGTAATTCAAACACTTTTTAATTGTGACAGATGTGCATGAGCTGCTCATCTCTTGTTCATCGCTCTTCTCCCAGCTAAACTCTTTGATAAGGTGATTGAGACATCAGTTCAAGTTAACAGAGTGTAGTCCTCACAGCTCCCTGAACTTATCAAGAACTGTGGTTGTAGAGCTATATTAAGTAAAGAGTAGCTCAAATACAAATGCTTGAGGGAGCGTGGTTTCATAGATGTCCCTGTCCAGCATCCTTTCACTTTCCACGTCTTTCTCAGACTCCTCTTTTTCTTTTACTGTAATAATAGTACAGCTGAGATTCAGAAAAGTCATTTTTACAATACTCATGAAAGGCTAAACTGCAGCTTCTTTGCCCAGCACCATCTGGGAACCTGGCCATGAATTCCAGTCTCTCTCAGGGTTTTCAATCTACGAGTGTGATGTGAATGAAGTGTTCTGCCTGACAGACAACAAACACTGTTTTGGCAGTCTGTGAAGAATGGAGAGCTTATTAATCAGTTTCTTCGAGTTTAGTGTAACTCCTCACTTCAACTTACAGTCTAGAAAGGAGAGGAGCAAAGAGATGGTAATTACTATTACACAGATTAAAGTTTTAGGAATATCTTTTTATCCAGCACCATTTTATGTGATGATGAAGTACCACATATTTATATGGTATAAACTCTCATTCTCAACATGACTTCCATCCAGACCCAGTAAGTATTCCAAAATGAGACACATATTGGTTAGAAAGCTCTTGAGATGTATTTATTTTTATTTAATAATGAAAATATTGTCAGAAATAGCTAAAAGACCTTTATTTAAAATGAGTGTTTAATTTGATGCTTTATTAGAGAATAAGCCTAAAAAATGATTACCTTTTTTGAAATTTGGGTGAGAGAATAAAATGTATCCTGGACTGGCATGAAAGAACTAACACAGCCTCATAGAGAGTGGTCATTCCATCTGGTGTACTAAAATGTGACTGTGTGCACCCAGAAGATCAACCATACCTTCATGTGGAAGGGCCAAAATTTCAATAACTGCTCTGTAAGTCAGAGTGGTAGGACTTCTAGAAGTAAAGCTGATCGTGCCACCAACAGATCTCAGAATGGAAGACACATTTACCTCCTTTGCTGGAAAAGTTTGCAAAGAATATTTATGATACAGAAATCCATATGGTTGTAATGCAGTAGATAGAACTCTGTATTTATCTGGACTATTTCTATGGTAGTGTAGCTATCCTAGTTTGGTTCTCCACCCACATTAATTGACCCTATGTCTCATAATCTGTGTCTACTATATTTGCTATCACTAGAAGACATTTGATACTGTAGCATATACAGACCTCTCACTCACAAAATACAATCATAAGTTGGATTTTCTTTTCTTTTCAGGCCATATTTTTTCCCCCAGAAATCATGTGAGAGCAACCCTTTTTAGAAAGACGTTTAATTTTCTTTTAGGGATTTGAAGCTCTAGTGAATTGTCCAATGCTTAATTACCCTTACTGCCGGGAAAATGCAGGTATTGTGTTATTTCAAGGTTGAATTTGTCTAGCTTCAATTTACAGACATTTGATCTTGTTAGGTCTTTGTCCGCAAGACTGAAAGACCTCCAGTATCAAGTATTTGTTCCTTGTGTCAGTACCTATTCAGAGTGATCAAGACACCTCTCAACCTTTCTATTCAATATGT
This sequence comes from Rhinoptilus africanus, assembly GCA_013400135.1. Classification (NCBI taxonomy): domain Eukaryota; kingdom Metazoa; phylum Chordata; class Aves; order Charadriiformes; family Glareolidae; genus Rhinoptilus; species Rhinoptilus africanus. Next base: position 50,088 of record VXBO01005286.1, read on the forward strand.
TGAGCTCTTTAAGCTTCACATCATAAGACTTGTTTCCCAGCCTCTGAATAGTTTTTTTGTTTAGTTGGCTGTTTTTATTGTTTCCACTAATCTTATAAGGGGGGAGGGTCAGTCAGTAAGATTTAGAAGATATAAGTACTCACACCCCCACCTTTACTTCTACTGCCATTTCTTGACTGTTAAAAGGGATACTCCAAAATGAACCCTCTAAAATTTTATCTAGTGGAAAGGTACTCAGATAAATGTGTACATTCATTTGACATTGAATGGTGACGTGCATACAAAAGCAGCAGGTAAAAGCAAGCTCTCACATCACTCAGATACTTTCAGATCATCATTTCCACCAAATATCTGGTTTTGCCCCCCAGTAGTTGTGACAGAGTCTAGTGTCAAAGCTAGATTTCATGCGCATTTTCCATATGACTCATAAACATTTTCTTTTTTGATGATAACATTTTTGAGATGATGTTTTTGCCAGTCTTTCTCCTTCCGGATTTTTCTTAGCAGTTCATGTTACATCTTATTTATCAGGAAAGGCTTTGCAAATACTGGACATCCTGGACTTTTCAAAGTATACGTCCATTTTATTTGAGGCTGGTTTCTTTGCCAAAATACCCAAAGCAGATCTTTTACTTCTCATCTGAATGAACAGTTCGGAATGAAAAAATAATGTATATTGATAACAGTTATATGCTAATTCATTAAGGCCTGCCATTACCTGAGTGATAATTAAAAGGGAAAATAGTTGGAAGGATAAAGTAGGAATTGCAAGCATATCACACATGGGTTCTTTCCTAATATATTACCCGTCTATCACACTTATTACTGCAGGGTGGGCTGACAGGTTAATTATGTACTTGCAGAAGAACTGATACAGAGGATATTACAATCTCAAAAGCAAACACTAATAATCATTTTATCTAAACAGAAGACAGCCTCACCTTGATGAAGTTCTACATTTAGCAAACATTTTAAGGCAACAGTCACTACATTCTCATGGAAGATACCTGATAAACTGTCCATTAGTAGATACCAAGCGGGGAGTATATAGAACTCACTACAAGAACTTAACTAATACATGTGCTAGTACATGGAAAAAAGACTGATTTTATGAGAAAGCCATAGGACTGAGATTCACAAAATTCTGTTTTAGTTTCCAGGTTAATCGCTTTCCAGATTTCTTGTGTGCAGGCCTTTTACTGTCATAGAGACCTAGTGTGTGAGACTCTACCCAGTGGGTCATACAACATGGTGAGACCCTAACAACAGGCATCTGATGTGTCTGATTACATGATTGCCAGGTGTATATATGTCCTGTTGTCTGGGAGGCATGCTCCCAGGAGTATTGCGTCCTCTCAGCTGGGAACGTGTTTCCGGTGAGGTTACACTCTGAGAGGGATCCTATTAAAAAGCACACGTGCTCCTGCTGTTGTGTAGCATACAATTTCTTGCCTGTTCTGGGACAAGCAAGTGCATCATCCAATCGCAGATGAGGTTGTTCATCTGTATCTAGCAAATCTTTTGTCAGATCTGGAGAATGCTGCTGTTCCAAGTACATATGAATTACCTGAGTCCTTGGAAGGGGCTGTCTGGGAAGAGGCAAGAAGATCTAGTCTCACACAGAATATTTTGACTTGATAGATGAAGATGTAGCTGCTGTCAAATCATAGAGAACTTTATGTGCTCTATTTAGAAAAAAATTCCCCAAACTTAATTCCATTCAGTCCTGACATTTTTAGGTTTCTTGAATTCTTGTTTCATGTTTTTTCCTTCAGTTCATCTATTTATCTTTTTCAATGGGCTGCATTATTATTCACTCAATCTTTTGGTGTTACTTATTCTGTACTTTGTGTTTGTTCATTACTTAGTACAATCCTACCCAGGCAGTAATTAAATACGATTATCTAGATAACCAATCACTTCTTTTCCTACAAGTTCAGAATGCACCATAAGGCATTTTGCCTCCCTCTGTACCCCAAAACTTTTGGGTTTCCATGAAGTGCTCATAAACAACCAGCAGAAAAAAGTCTGTGCACAAGTACTACTTCTCACATGGAGCTGGTCTTAACACGAGAATAAAATATTCATCAACTAAATTATTCAAGGAGTAATTGTTAGTATTTGTTGAATAATGTATTCTGTTCATGGTGTCTGAATACTACAAGAATAAGGAGAATAAATTATATGACAAAGCAGCAAAATCACTGACTTGTGTTTCTTGAATAGCGTTTGACCTAAGCTAAATATATTTTAACAACAACGTAGCACAAGAGAACAAAAGATTTTACCTTGTTTTCCTTTCTAATAAAGACTATGGCTTTAGGTATGTATTGTGGTGGTCCTCAAGCTGTACAACAGACTCTGAGAATTGACAACTAGAACAACAATATGCTACATGGTGATTTTCAGACAACACAAACCACGGTATTCCTTCCCTTCAGAAAACACCTATTTAATTGCTACTAGAAAGCATCCTAGTAAGTGGGCCATAGCACAGTGATTGTAAAAGTAACTTAAATTCTGCTTATTCAGTATTAGAGTTTATATGTCTTACACATTCATCTATTTTACTCCCCTCGCGTACTCGTTGGAATCACATTCTTCACTACATGGACAAATATTGCACTACTGAAAAAAATTTACACACTTTCATTTAAGGGTAGCACTGAACAATTCCACATGAACAGAAAAGACTAATTTTCATCCACGAGCTGCTTCATCTAAGAAACTTAGGAACAGGAATCCTGATCTGAATAAATAATGTGGACATACAGAATGCACATGTTGAACAGAGCTAAGAGTGAGCAGTCCTTCAATTCGATACCAACCTGCATAATGACAAATATGATCCCAACAGAAAAGGTCTAACAGTTCAGTTCAAGCTGCTTCTATGTGGGTGGGAGGTATGTTAAAAAGGAATAACTATACTTGAAAAAGCTAACAATGTCATTGTCTCGTAACTAATATTCATTGAGGAAATGTCTTAACTGCAAAGGACTGCTAACAAAAGTTATGCAAAGGAATTTCTGATTTTTCTGATATGCTGGCCTGCTCTCTCTCTCTTTTGGTTAAACTACAAGCGAACATCCACATGCACAGAGAATTGGACCAATTGATTCCAGTAAATAAAATTTCCAGGTACACCACCTTTAACACTTACCTGGAAACTCGAACAAAGAGAGGATGGTATGGATTCTACTAGTCCTGCATGCACCATTCACAACTTATTGGTACTATGAAAAGACAGTTTTAAACAATCTCTTCACAGTCACAAAATGATGCACATTACACTTAATTCAAATAATTCACATTCCAATATTTCAATACCACTACAGCCACAGATTACCTTAAGACATGGAGTTCAGGCTGTGTAATACGTTAAAATGTGCTCAGTAGGTACATGTCTGTGTGGACAATCAGCACAAAAATTTGTTCCCTTTGAGTATTTTTTCATCCAGTAATACAGCTACTCCCAATATAAATTTCTTTCAGAGTCGGTCAAAGGACACTACCCCTCAGTCAAAGCACCTCATTTAAGGCGCTCAGAAATCAGCAAAACTAAAATAAGCTTAAATTAAGCACGTTTACAAAGAGTACACACTCAAGAAATGGGCTCAATTTAAGCATTTGTTTAATTGTTTTGCTACCTGGGTCCTATAAAAGCAACTGTCATTATATAGAAAATCATGTTCTGATTAGTGAATCTAATTCTGTGTACTTTGGGAGAATTTACGTTCCTTGCAAATATTATTACCAGTACTGACTGTGTGAACAGAAGTGTCAGTTTCTTCAGATATCTCTTCCCTGCCCTCAAACTACCACTAACAGCCTACTAATTCTAGGAATGCTATTCCTGTTGATGACTTCAGCCTTGATTGCTCTGAGATTCCAATGCTGTCACAAACCCAAGGTGAAGACTTCACCCTGGGAAAGAATCATGTAAATATTGCATGCAATAAAAAGGAGAAGAGAAAAACCGACAAAAATAAGACAGAGAACATTAGGTTTCAAAGCTTTTCATGCAGTCCAGCAGGTTATTTAACTCTTATCTGATTTTGAGAGAGAGAGAGAAAAACTATGACTGGATATTTCCTCTTTTTTTTTTTTAAGATAGCTTTGTTGCTTCTTAAAACGTAGACAAATTACTGTAAAAGGATACTACTATCTCTATTATTTGGCACCTACATAGACTTATGCTCTCAGAACTGACTTTTGCATCATGTTATTCTTTTACTGAAATAACAGTAAACACGTGTAACATGCTACCAGGTTAGTGTAAAATGGGCTTACTGATTTATGAAGATCATTTTTCCTTTCTTGGAATATTGTGCTGAAACATAAGCTTTTGTCTCATTTCTTACCCATCAAGTAAATCCAAATCTTAAAAGGCTTCTCTTTTAGACTTAAATTAGATTTTGATCGGCTCTTTCTGGAATAAATTCACCTGTAAAAAAGGTTTCTGAGAATGTAGCTGGGAATTTACCCTATAACTTGTGAAACAGTTGGTTTTCTAATCTGCTTGAGAGGAGAGCACAGTAAAGACTCTTTTGCCCTTGAATTAAATTATTGAAATACAACAGATTGGCTTGTATTTTGTGGTTATAAATGAGTACTAAATATGTTCTCAGAAGGAAAATGAGAGTTAGTCATACTGGAAAAGAAAACATAATAAAAACTTATGACTCTGATGAGATTATGATGAGTAGAGGGAAGAGCCAAAGGAGAAAGATAACAGTAAATAACATGAAATGATGAGAACGGTATTTGGAAAAAATTAGTAATTAAGAAAGAAATTTATTTTAAGTCACATACTAATTGGTAACCATATACTTGGAAGAGGAAAGCTTATAGACTTTAGCTTCCACCTGTCTTTTAAAATCACCATACAAAGATGTATATAAGCTAGGCCTCATAATACGAAAGCAGTCATTTAGCTATGTATTCCTTCTCTCTACTTTGCAATCGCATCTGGTTCTTTAGAAATCTGCATAATATTTACATAATGAGACTCAGACCCTAATAAGCCAGGCAATACTTCAGCATGGTTTCCTTCTAAGCGGCTATTATAGACAAAGGGTGGGAGGAAAAAAAGATAACAGAGAAGTCACTGGTCTAAGCTCTGACAATACATCTAAATGGCCAAATCTATCTCCTGGCTTTTAGCTTGTGCTTTTCTGAAACACTTACTGTTGTCTTAATACCAATATTTGGTTTTTCAGTCTCTAGCTTGTTAATTTTTTTTATTAAAATTGTGATTCGTATTTCTGAAGATCAGATATACTAGACTATGCTAGCACAAGTATGATGCTAGTTAGCTTCTATTTCCCACAAAAGCAGTGCTCAGTGTCTGTCCCCTGACTCCTAGAAGTGGAAAAGTATGGCAAACTAACAAAAATTGCAGAGATTCACACTATGTCTCTGTCTGAAGTTCATACAGGGCTAAGGAACCCTACAGAGAAATTCACCTAAAACTCAGCTGGATCTTACACATGTGTAGAGAAGAAATGAAAGTCTTTTTAACATTTTTTTCTGTCTGCCTCCTGTTGATCTCCATTTTTTCCTGGTCATTGCCTGTAAGACACTTTATTTGAAATGGAAGTTTCATATACTATAAGCATAATTTTCTGTTATATTCTTTCCTTGTGACCTCATGAAAACAAGGAAAAGGGTAGAGGGATCAGTTCTTAAAAGGAGCTTGATTTATGACATTTTGTTGAAGATTTGGTTCTTGGTAAAAAAGAAACTGAAGCGCTACAGACTTGAAATATCTGAGCTGCTGCACAGGCAAATTATGCTCCTCTTGAGGTTAGTCTGAATACAATATGTGCTCAGTAATCTCTCCTAACAAGGTCTGTCTGGTCTATATGCTGATATAGCTTCATAGACTTAATTTGCTCATTGCCTTCAGTTTTCAACACATAGAATCATAGAATCATAGAATCCTAGGGTTGGAAGGGACCTTAGTAGATCATCTAGTCCAACCCCCTGCCAGAGCAGGGCCACCTTAGAGCAGGTTACACAGGAACGCGTCCAGGCGGGTTTTGAATGTCTCCAGAGACGGAGACTCCACCACCTCCCTGGGCAGCTTGTTCCAGTACTCTGCCACCCTCAAGGGAAAGAAGTTCCTCCTCATGTTTAGGTGGAACTTCCTATGCTCAAGTTTGTGCCCGTTACCCCTTGTCCTATCACTGGGCACCACTGAAAAGAGCCTGGCCCCATCCTCCTGACACCCACCCTTCAAGTATTTATAAGTGTTAATTAGGTCCCCCCTCAGACGCCTCTTTTCCAGGCTAAAGAGACCTAATTCCCTTAGTCTATCTTCATAGGAGAGGTGTTCCAGTCCCCTAATCATCTTAGTAGCCCTATGCTGCACCCTCTCCAGCAATTCCTTGTCCCTCTTGAGCTGGGGAGCCCAGAACTGGACACAGTACTCCAGGTGGGGCCTCACCAAGGCAGAGTAGAGGGGGAGGATGACCTCCCTCGACCTGCTGGCCACACTCTTCTTGATGCACCCCAGGATGCCATTGGCCTTCTTGGCCACAAGGGCACATTGCTGGCTCATGGTCATCCTGTTGTCCACCAGGACTCCCAGGTCCCTTTCCTCAGAGCTGCTCTCCAGCAGGTCAGCTCCCAACCTGTACTGGTGCAGGGGGTTATTCCTCCCCAGGGGCAGCACCCTACACTTGCCCTTATTGAATTTCATAAGGTTCTTCTCTGCCCAACTCTCCAGCCTGTCCAGGTCTCTCTGGATGGCGGCACAGCCTTCTGGGGTGTCAGCCACCCCTCCCAGCTTTGTGTCGTCAGCAAACTTGCTGAGGGTGCACTCTATCCCCTCATCCAGGTCATTGATGAATATACTGAAGAGCACTGGGCCCAGTACTGACCCCTGTCATGACAAACACATGACAAACTCATTTATAACGGATTGTTGCCCAGCAAAATGCTTTCATACCTGCAAGAATTTCCCCCAAATGCAAGAAAGATTTTTCCATGATAGTTATGACCCTATTTATTTGCTTTAAAGCACTCATATGAGAGAAATTCTGTTTGTTAGAACATTTGTCAAATGTGAAAGTGCGATGAATATGCACACAACATGTATTCACACAAACACTGATATCACATGTGCTTGCATGACCTTTATGAAAGCTTTCTGTGGGCTGAGAATTGGAAGAAGAAGGAAAGAGGGTTTTGGCAGAGAAATAGCAAGTATGGCTTTCCCCATAAAGCCTACAGGAAAATGAGCAGCTGCTGTGGAGGAAGTAAAGGACAATATGCAAAATAACCATCAACATGAACACCATGTGGCATTTCTTCAAAACTGAGGAACAACTTGCTTATTCGTCTGTGTACCTGAACTCAGCCAGGAAAGAGAAAGAGCATTTAAGCCATGTTCCCCGGTCCAATGTCACCAAATGGAAGGGCAAAAGAGGCTGTAGCTCTTCAGTATGTTACTAACGGCATCACCAGAAGCTTAACAAAATCTGTAGAAGTGTACAAAGACCTCTGCATGCACTCAAGAAGCTCATGCTTTTTTTATATTTTTCTTCCATCAGAAGTGCCTTTGACTGACCAGTACCAATACCATAATATCGCAATGTTTAATAACGTTGCCTCTATTGGCTGCATATAGAGAACTGATGAGGTATTTGGCAATAATATCATGTGGAGAAATCTTATGATACGGAGTAAACAGATGGATAGTGGAGAGAGATGGAGGGGGAAGACAGAGTGCAGTAACACAGAAGTATCATCCTTATATAGTGCTTTGATCAGCGAAATATCATCAAGAAAATGCGCACCCTTAAAGAGGTTATCTGAAAAGTAATTGTAGTGCTAGAACCATGGTAAAGAAACTAGGATTCAGGCAGAAGCAGAAAGAGAGGGAAACATCTGTTAGGCAAAGGAAAAAAAAAATTTTCTGGGGACATAAAGAAGTCATGTTTTGTCATGGTCCATTTGGACCATGAACAGGACAATGGACTCTGTACATTGAACTTCATTTTAGGAATTCATTAAAAAGCAAAGAGACTTGACAAACAACGGCTCAGTCCACTTTGTACAGACTAGTCCAACAGATGAATTCACTAATTTATCACTTAATTAGTAAGGTTTCTAACTATCTTAAGTTCTCTAAACCATAACTTGCAACTCATAACTCACTGATAACTCTTAACTCATGCACCTATGAGCTGACGCACCGAGTTGATAGTGAGGTTACTCGTCCTTTCTCCTCTGTCACTGTGCAGGTGTCCCCTGTATCACACTGGGAAGCACAAAAGCCTCAGCAGTCCAGCTGCCCTTGGATCTGCTTTAAAAATATTTTGGATAAGCTGACATATTTATACCTTCCAGCTTGGAATTTTAGTCTATACTATTAAGATTAGTTAGCAGATTCTGAAAAAAAAAAACCTGCCAGACAATCAGTATAGAAGGATTATGGCTGCAGGAGAGCAAACTGCAATGATAATGGCTGCATAATGACCATTAGACCTTTCTGGCCACTGTGTCCTGCCTATACATTACTCTCACTTTGACCTAATGGTGCTGTTCCCAGCATGCTTTAGGTCTTAGCATGAGTTCTGTGTTAGCCAAAACCTGAGCAGGAGGTGAGTGAACAGTCACGTTTGCAGCATGTGTCTATGCCTTTAACCGTATCTCCCTGTGACTGGTCAAGAGGTAAAACACTGCTCAAACATTATGGTCTGGTGACTACAGTGTACAGCTGTAGGAATGTCCATGTCTTTCCTGGAACTTTCATTCTCAAGAAAGAGTGTTCAGTGTAGGGAAATGTTCATTTCCAACATTTATTCATAGAGCTGCAGGTATTTACATACATTCAGTCACTATAAACATACAGTTTTGAAAGGGCACCTGAGGGGAAAAAAGATTTCTAAAAGATACAGGAAATGCTAGTGTACACATACAATGCACAAAGAAGGATTTGAAGTCGCTCAACCTTTTAGTAAAAATCAGTTTTCAACCCTTCCCCAGGGCTGAAATTTCCACCAAATGACACTTTTAAGGCCACAGTTTCAACATACTCATGGCCTCTTTAAATACTTTTATGGTTTCAGCTGGGATAGAGTAGACTTTCTTACTAGCAGCTGTTATACTGCTATGTTTTGGATTAGGGATGAGAAATGGTGTTGGTAGCACAGTGGTGGTTTTGATTGTTGCTAAGCAGTCAAGCCCTTTTCTGCTCCTCACTCCACCTCACCAGCGAGTGGGCCAGGGGTGCACAAGAAGTTGAGAGGGGACACAGCCAGGCCAGCTGACCCCAAGTGACCAAAGGGACATTCCATACCATGTGACATCATGCTCAGCATTAAAGCTGGGTGGAGAAGGAAGAGGGGGATGTTTGGAGTTATGGTATTTTGTCTTCCCAAGTAACCGTTACACATGATGGAGCCCTGATTTCCTGGAGATGGCTGAACACCTGCCTGACGATGGGAAGCAGTGAATGAGTTCTTTGTTTTGCTTTGCTTGCCTGCATGGCTTTTGCTTTACCTATTACACTGTCTTTATCTCAACCCATGAGTTTTCTCACTTTTCTGATTCTCTACCCCATCTCAATGAGGGGAGTGAGCGAGCGGCTGAGTGGTATTAGCTGCTGGCTGGGGTCAAATCACAAAAAGTACCTAAATGAACCTCCAGTTTTTAATGTGGTAAAAACATAGCAGAGTCTGCAATTTTCTTTTCTGAAATGGATCATAGTGTTAGTAAGTGCACACTGAAAACTGTGAAAAAATGACCTTTAACTGGTCTCTAAGTGGGCACAGATGTTAAAAATCCTGAATGACCTTCAGACAGATGAAAGAGTGTAGAAAGCCTTTTATTTATCATTCTCTTGCTATGCTCATCTTGATTGTTTTCAAAATTCATTCCCAATTCTAATTGTTGAGCATTAAGTCCTGATAGTTCCTGAAAATCCTAAAGTAGTTAAACAATCACAAAAACCACGTGTTGACTGGTTGCCCTGAACAACTCTCAGAAAACCCTTATTTTACAGGTTCATGTGAGATTTGTTTCTAACAAAGTAAAGGAAGACTACCATCTGTACAGACAATAGCTTTAAAGGAAAAAGATCAAAATGAGGGGAATAAATGATTTGCAGGCTATTTTTTCATTCATTTAGAACAAAGCAAAATCCGCATATTGTAAATCGTGTTGACTGAGGGTTAATTTGCCTGCTATTCTTTAATAGATGACAGGGGACATGAAAAGCGTGTAGGTAAATCTTCAGCACATCACATGCACTGGACTCCATTGAATACGCATGTGAGTACAAATTACCTCTGAGCTCAAAGGGATGTGGGAAGCAGAGCATCTTTCATCTGATCTTTGTAATGTATCTCATATCTCACTTCTATATCAGTGAAACCATGAGGGTTCAGCCCCAGGTGCAGCTTTTCCGAACTCACTGGCTATCGCTGAGCAGTGCTTTTGGGGCTCTGAGTGCCCCAGCAGCTCTGCAACCTCTTACCTTGCTTCTAGAGGTCTGGCTGCTGGCATTCAGGGGTAGCTCTGAGATGATGCAGCTGTGTAACCTTGCATAAGCATGTAGTTGATGTTCCTAACCTGAATCATTCTTTGGAAGAGCCTGTCACTCTCTGTGTGCTATAGGGGCTGGGCTATAATAATTTCTTAAAACTGGATGCATGAAAACACCATTAAAAGTCAGAGAATTATTCCTTAGAAATATTTCTGCTTTAGCACACCTGAAACTGATTGAAAGTAACCTTTCTAATTTTAATAACTGCTGAAAAAAAAAAGGACATATCTGCCCCAAAAGTCCAAGTGATTCTCTTAAAAGATCTTGGAAGATGTATTACTTTTTTTGAATATAAGAAGAAAACACTGTGTTCATCAGAAAAATCAGATTATTTTTTTTTTTGAAATATGAATATCACTACCCATCCAATCTTATTCCATGGTTTAATTTGTTTGGATTTTAAGATGAAATGCAAATTGTGATGTCTCCTGAAAACCAAATCACAGTTTTTTGTACATCTACAATAACAATAATGAATTTAGAAAAGTCATAAGAAAGAAAAGATGTAAACCTTGTTGTATCAAGGATTTTATGCTGGTCTTCAACCATTCAGTCTTAGCGGAAAACATGTGTAAGGACATGATCTCCATTAGATGACTATTTCAGTAATTCTTAGACCTTTCAGCGAAATGTGTGCTGTTGGTATACTGTCTGGACTAGATACAATGCTGACTAACTTACTCAGATGAGCAGATCCTTACTTAATATCTAGGTTTGTGTCTGGTTTAGTGCAAGCAGAAATTCTTTCAGTCATGTTTCCTCTGCCACGTAGACTGCTGTAGGTTTCAAAGTCTTCACACTGCAAAAATTGGTTATGGTATGGTTCTTATAAATTCTGTTCATCCAAACACCACTGTTCTTAAACATACGATACTGCTAAGTACTATAGAAGGTGGAAAATTGGTCACGAATAAATACCATTGCAGAGAAAGAACTCTTCTTTTGCAACCAGCAAATGTTCAAAAAACTTACACCAATATGAATATCACACTGTGTCCAAGGCTAAGAGGAAAGAAAAAAAAATCATATTAATAATTAGTATTTGCTCAAAATTAATCCTTAGACCACATGGTATATAAGGCACTGTGGACATATATTCATTTTTAAGCTCAGAGGAAACAGTGGCATTTCAGATATCAGTACATCAAAACCACTAGCAATTCTGATTAATTTTAAAGCAAATACTGAATATGTAATTGTAAAACTTTTGTAAGATTTCCTTGTTCCTGTGATAATTGAATCTGCTGCAATAGACTATGAGAGGTAAAAAAAAGAGAATGTAATGCTTATGGCTAGCTTGAATACATTTGCAGGTAAAGTGCTTACTGGAAAAATGTAGATGAAAATTGCACTCTGAAATAAATATCGGATCTTTTCAGAACAATGAGGACCATGTCCATGGGAACCCCTCTGACTGCCACTTAGAATTCCATGATGTTTGGAGGAATTCCTGGGAAATATCATTTGGCTTGTGGTTCAGAAAAATCCTACATAGCCATGAAGCAATAGACAAGATCTTCTTGAAAAAGCAAGTAGGGTCTTCAGCATGCCGTGACAATATCTACATTGTTTTAAAATTTCATGAATTTTTCAGATTGTCAAGAGGAAAATGATGTATTTACGAAAAAAAAATGATAATCCTACTGTACTCCATTAAGATAATTACAATTAAGACCCGGATTACTTATATAAGCCAAATAAACTGTTCCAGTATGTGAGAAACAAAGACCATCAAATTTATATCTTTGGAATTAGATTCTGTGTATATATGAATTATTTCAATATTCACATTTTTTAAAAAGGAATCTGTTTAATGTGAGATATTAGAGGAAAAACTATTCTGATTGTATAACATGTTTTTCTGCTACTTCCAGAAAAACAAGAAAACCCCAGAATTCAGTGAGAGATTTTTACTTGAATGCTAGAAATATATCTGAGTGCTTAGTTTAAATGCCTGTATTAATAAATAACTTTTAATGAAGAACTGATGTAGAGATTGTTTCAGATCTAATATTAAACTAAAACAAATGGAGAAGATAGATGCAGAAATTCTGTGAGTAGCGGGAATGAGACAAAAAATGAGATAAGACCAGTTTTTCTTAAAATGTTGATGTCAATTGTGATTCTCTACAGTGAAGATGTGAGACTGCAATAAGTGAAATCTTGACTCAGGTTTTGTAATAGTCTGTTGCTGTGCTTGAAATGATTGCTGACTAGAGAATTATAGATAAGCTATTATAGAAGTTGGGTTGTTTGCATGGACATGTCAGGAGTAAATTGACTGCAATTTTTACTAACAGAAAACTAACAGCTAATGGGATAGTAATTTCTGTGTGCCATATGGGCACATGAATTTTTTCTAATTTTCTTCCATGAATATTATCTGTTCCCTTATGTATGAGCACATTGTGTTATAATTATTAGAACTGCTTCTGGCTGAAATAAACAAAATACGATTATTGGAAGGTTAAATGAGAAGAAAAGACAATGACACCCTCTCTGCAATGGAAATTATGCCAATGAATCAGAAAAGACTGTGACACCCACATTTTTAAAAATATATTATCTGTGAAGATTTGCAAGTCAGGAGGCAGATAGTTTGGTGTGCATTCAGGTGGAAGGTTCTGGAGAAGGAGTTAAAACAGGACTCCATTTCAGGAAAATGTATCTGCTCTTTGGACACAGCCAGTGTAACATGGAAAACCACTTTTTGTACACTTTTCTGCACAGCCCACAGCTTAATTGGGAACTCCTTGCCACAGACCCATGTGACTTTCCCTTTTCCCTGTGGAATGGGCCATCCTGAACTATACTGGCTACTGAAAAATAACACTGAAAACAGGTTGGTCTTTGAAACCTAAAAAGAGCCAGAGATATCAGCTATATGGGGCACAAAATCCGGAGAAGGCAGACACTAAGTGCCAGGTAGTCCATAGGACAATGTAAAACATCATAGATCCTGATATGATATAACACAGACAAACAGGAAAACAAAGGAGATGTTTTACCAACACATTTATGCACTTGTTTAAATCTCATTGACGTCAGTGGTAAATGATGAAACCCTGCTTAAGGAATATGGTAATACTAATATATTTAAAGTTTATCTTGTGCTTAAAGGCTTTGCTGAGTCTAGGGAAGCCTTGAGAAGTTCTCAGAGCCAAGATGTCTGGTCTGTTAAAAGCAGTGTTATTCAGACTCACGGTTAAAGACAATAAAGATCTTGCATAGGTAACCTGAGCACAAATGCATCAGGATTATATTTGTAATAATGCATCTATCTTAAGGGAAATTTCAAAAGATATTTTAAAAATGAATTGTACTTAAACTTCATTTTAAAAGAAGAATAAGTTTTGGAGGGTAACAAAAGCTATATTCAGCAAAAAAGTAATTTATACACCCTCTACTTAATAGCCTCTTATATGCTTTAATAATTTAAACTACTTATCAATGGGAATGTCTTCTGTGTATTCTTCAATTATTGCGTTTCGTACATTTTCTCTCTTCTTTCATGTAGCATGCCACATGTACTCAATATGTCTCCAGTGCCTATTATCACTGTTCCTCTTGTATAATAAACTTCTTATCTGTGAGAATATGACCTTGACACTGTGAAAAAAAAAGTCTTTTAAAGAATAGCTCAATTAAAATCTAATACCTCTGTTTAGGATTTGATTTCATTACTATTCATAAGACCATGCAACACTATTTGAGTCATGAGTTCTCATGCAACTCGAATACTCAATTCAAAAGGAGTTATTACAGAAATAATTTTTATTCTTCTCTTTGCCCTATTGATTTTCAGTCACCATGGAGCTCTCTGTTGACTTTGCAAAGGTCTCTGTTAAATGTTCATGCCGTTGCAATAATAATTGTTGATCAGGGTCCGTTTGGAACAGGTAAATTTAAGTGCAAGATAGGTAGAGGTTGGTAGTAGAAAAGCTACATGCAAACCTGCCTTCATATCTGCAGTTTGCATAGGCAACATCAAATGGGCTGGGAAGGCAGTGTAATCTACAACACTGTCACTCAAGAGCGTGAAGTTGCACTGCCACCACTGATTAACTTTGGACGAGTCACTTAGCCTGAATGTTTGTTTACCCATCTGTAAATGAGAATAATAATTGTCTGCGTTGCAGAGGGTTATGGTTCTCAATCAATTAATTTTGCAAACTGTTCTAAGAGTGGCAGACAAAAAGCCTTAAACACATGAAGTGGAAAGGAACATTTAACCAAGCCTTAAGTTTGCCTTCAACGTTATTGTATTTGCATTGACACGGACATTCACACTTTTGAAAAATCTTCTTCCTTGATTTTAAATTTATGTTGTGTTCTTAATCAGTGAATATTATATTTCCTGTCTTCTCCCTTTTGGATTTCATATCAGCAAGCTTTAAATAATAATAATAATAATTAAAAAAACAGTTAGTAAAACAAGGTCAAAGACCTGAATTTGTTGAAAGCTTCAAATATCTTTAACCAAATGTGAATAAAATTATTTTCAAATTGCAGGCCATGAATGGGGAGTAAAGCAGGGAAAGAATACACACTGAATTGGATAAATAACAACTTCAGCAAAGATTATGTGCAAACTGAGAATCTACAATGAAAAGAAAAGAAAAATTAACACCAAAAAAGTCCTACAAACCAGACAGTGATTCAGATAAAATGAGGGTAAAATGCAAGCTGTCAAAAATCAAGCCGAGTCTAACCTTGCAAATAATATGAACATGATTAATACAGATTTTTAGTAATATATGTAAAAAAGAAATGAGAAAAGAGAAATAATATATATGGCCCAAACCCTAAAAAAATACCTTGTCTTTCACTGAGAAGGTGAATGTGGAACAAAGGAACACACAGAGAGGATGCATAATTGACAAAAACATGTTAAGAAGAAAATTATATCTGAATTGCTATATCCAAGGCAGAACTGTATCACGAATACAAATTGTAAAACAGATAAACACCATTGCAGAATACTGAAATAAGTGCTACACCGGATTAATTGTAAATTTCTATCAATATCCATCACACTGAGGATATAAAAGCTTGATTTGGGAACTGTGTATATGATAAATGTTTACAAAGGGCATTTGGGAGTAATAGAGGTAGGCACTAATCTGCTAACCTACCCTCAGCCATGTGCAAAATTAGCAGGATTCATGGGAAAGAATAATTAGAAACACTGAAATATAGAGAAAGGGGAAAAATGTAATGTAGAAGAACATGACAGACTGACATGGTTTTGCTTGCTAAAATAATTTATTTTTTAGACAAAGATATTGAAAAATAACTATCATATTTTCAGTGAAGCATAGGAAATTGATGCTGCTTAATAGACTACTTTTTAAACCAGATTAGTAGGAACTAAAAAGTGGACTAGGAACTGATTAAAGGGGAAATGGTAAGGCATTGTTCAGGAACAGAAAGAGGTGACTTGTGGGGTTTTTTCGCAAAAAACAGTCTTGGGATCAAACTCAGCCGGTGCCTGATTTAATGACCTTACCATAAAAATGTGCTAATAAAATGACCAAACAACACCGTCTGAAGGCCTAAGCAGTGCAGATGATGAGAAACAAAACATAGAGCACAGAAAGACCCAAAGGACTGATCTAAGGTGTGTCATAAGAAAATAACGTAGAACAGTATGATAAATTTAGTGACTATTCACAAGAATTACCAGAATGAACAATGTTTGTTGGGTAAAGATGATACTTTTATTTGATAGTCTGGTTGATGTGCACCACCAATCTGATGTAAGAGCAGACAGTACAAGTGCAATCTTAAAATGTGTCAATCAAGTGATATTTAGAGATGATAGGCAGGTGTTCAAGGAGAGCACAGCTAAGACTTGTTCTGTGTCTGACTGTCCCTGACTCATCATCAAGAAATATGAAGTCACTGAAAGAGACGTGAAGAAGAGATGGAAGAATGACCAGAACAGAAAAAAAAACAAAGCAGGACATCATGGCTGTTTAGCAAATCAGACACCTAGGGCCTTATGACTTTTGAATGTGAACATAAGAGATGCTTACCAGTGACCCCAGCAGCCTAGACTCATCCTCTGTCTTTTATTCCTTTGCACTGTACATATGTAACTGTGGTCTGTATAGCTGTTTCTGACATAATACAAACCAGATTTCACCTCTGCCTTCAGCTTTGAAATAGCTGAGCTGCTTTCCTTTCTTCTTACTACTGAGAAGTCACAGAAAAATAAGTAAAGTCTAGCTATCAGACTTCCCAGCAGAACTCAGAATTAACTGGCTGATAGCGTAGTTTGGATATCTTTTTCTGTTAACTTATTCTTCATGGTATTAAAGAGATAGTCTCTTTAATGCATTATTTAGGAACTTGGGTATCTGATGATCTCTGTCAAATTTTAGGTTGCATAGGGCATGATGGATGAGGTTGTCCTACTTTGACATTTGGCTCTATATAAATTATAATATTGTTACTATTAATTGCAAAATTAACACAAAGCAACAAATGCCTGTGAAATATTTTTTTCTTAATTTGAAGGGCTGTAGCACTGAAATCCTCTTCCTAACTGATCCTTTGAGCTTAGCTAGAATTAACGTTGTCAGGATTAGCATCTGATTGATAGTTTGACACTACCCATTTCTGACATTTCACTGGTGTTATTTCATTTTGGGTTCAGTGCCACTTGCACAAAGTGGAGAGTTTAAAATTATTTCTGATGTCTCAGCAAAAGGAAGGTCAATTAGCTGCTGAAGAAGAAATTGTGCAACCCAAATGTGCTGCAATATACACTGAAATATCTAGAAACAAATGAAAAGAATGCACCACTATACAGTTTTAGCTGATGACAACATCATTAGCAGTGGAAAAACTAACCTAATTTTTGGAAATAAGCGGCTGAAAAGTTTCTGCCTACAAAAGAGCATTCAATGCATCTTGTCTGGAAAAAAATAGAAAAAAATATATAATATTGTCTATGCTAAGCAATCAATTTTTACGTCTCTACAGAAGAGAAAGGAATACTTTACCAATGATCACTAAGTAGTACCACTGCATAATGCGAGGGTGCAACATTGAATTGTTTTCTTGATTATTTCAGATGGCTTGGTGATTGGAGCTTCTTTTTTGAACCATGAGCAGACCCTACAAGCTGCTGCTTAGTATCCACCAACTCAGTGGGAAGGTTGTTACAACCTTGAAGAATCTTGGTCCTTAAGAATAATATTGCTGCCAAGTTAGAGGAGATAAGGGAGGAAATAAAAAAAGACTTTGAGAAAGCAGATGTTTTATTAAAAACAGCTCTGTCTTTTTTGATGCTCTCTCCTACTATTATGAAATACCAAAGAAAAAAGAACTCTCAGCATATATAAAACTTACAGAGTTTTAATAATGATATTTTTGCCTGTAGTAGTAATAACACTATATTATTTTATATAGGATAATTTTAACCCCATATACATATTCTTCGTTAATTTTTATGCATTTTTGGGTTAATTAATCTAAACCTCTATTTACATATTACAGAACTACCTTAATGTTATTTCTTTCAAATTACAGAGGATTTTTTCAACATAATAAGAGATTGCCTGTAATGAAAATGCTGGCAGTACTAGAAGTCCCTGCAGTACTATTTTAAATAAAAGTCAGAATGCTTTAAATCCTCCGATATTTTGTGCTCTGAACATCATTAAAAGTTAGAGCTGATGTATCTGTTTTTGATAAAAATACCAAGCAGGATATAAAAAAAGAGAAAGATTTTCATTGCAATTTTATACATGGATTTGTGGGTTTTTTTGTTTTGTTTCTTCAATTATGAGAAAAAAATATGTCTATTCACAAAATCCTCAAAGCCTTTTCCCCTTTATCTCTTTCTTAAATCTAACATCTTAAAACTCATCACACATTTTTTGTGTATGTAAACGTCTGCTTGTCTGTCCCTCCAATTTCTTTATAAAGTTTAATCCCATTTATTGAGTTCTACAATGAAAATAAACATCTCAGGCCTATGAAGTCCCTCCAAGTTTAATTAAATATAGTAGTTAGGTAGAATAGAGAAATCTCTCACATGCTGCCACTCAGAAAAATGTTTCAGGACACAGTTATTTCTTCTTAGATAGTAGGCAATCCTCGCAAAATACAGCCACTGGAAATGCCTGCAGTTGTTGAAAAACTTCATTCAAAGCCCATAAGTCCTTAAACACCAAAGTTGATAACATACAAGATGCAAAACCATAGGGAAATTTTCCTCAATTCTCACATTCCTAGTTTTATGAGTTTACTTTTTCTTATTTTGTTATTTCAGTGTAATCTGATGAAGAGGGAATCCTAACACCTGTGCAAACTTTTCAGATTTTTAATTTTTTTCTGAAAACTTCAGGTTAAGGTGAACGTGTGTTTTAAGATGTTAGACAAGACAAATATTTTTGGGTTCATCACATCTTGCTACACAATTCTCCTATTTTTACCATTCAGTGCCACCAGCAGGCTGTACTATGGGGACTGGTTATAGGAGCCTGAAGCCAATCTGAAAATATGAAACTACACCATGCAGATCGGTGCTGAGACTAAAAAACACTTTGCCAACGCTGAATAAAGCTGAAAGAGTCGATGTCTGCTTTAGTAAGAAAAACTTATAAGGTAGACAGAAAGACCTTTTTTAAAAAACAAAAAAACAGCCATGAGCAATTTCAGAACAAGGGATTGACCTTTTGAACACAATATATGAAATTTTGGTCTTGTAAAAAGAAATAGAAAAAAGGATCGAGTGAACAGGCATTCCATCAACAGCACAGAAATGCATGAATTTAGACACAACTGAATATACCAGACTAGTCCCCTGTAAATGGAAATAGCCATAATCTACCTGGAGTTGATGCTGCAGTCATTAGGGTGAAAATGAAAGACACCAAAACAGAGCTATAGGCACCTGGTTTGGTGCCACTAAAAATCCCCCTGCAGCATCACCACCTTGCCCAGGCTGGGTCAAGCATCCTCCCCTGGGATGCTGGGGGAAATGGTACCCAGGCAGTGAGAAAGAGCAAGCAGAGACCCCTGAGTGTGTGCCCATGGCCTAGCAGGGGGATTCTGCCCTGCTAGGGCATGGGGGTTCGCAGGGCCACATGTACAGCTGGATCACACACATCTCCCATGGGAGGGGGACTGCCCCTGCAAAGAGAGGGGTGCTGGTAACCTGCATGGTCTGAGGGGGGTGTGTGCTGGGGCATCTGTTTAGGTAACCGTGTAAACGAATGTGTGCGTATGTGATTATAAATGTTGGGATTAGTTTTAAAAAGGCGTTTAGAAATTAGCCTGCACATATTAATATTTTGTAGGTGTGTGGTATTATGGTTTATGTGTTGCATTGCTGATATTGATCCTGAATGTATAGTTCACTCGGTGTCAATTAATTACATGCCATTAGTAATTTAATAAAATGCTTCGATCCTGGTCTGATTTAGACAATGTGAATTTTCGCCCGTGACATGGGCGTAATGGTGATTAGTCTTGATTAGTCTAGCTAGGTGTGCAAAAATGTATATAAGTGATCCTGACTGAAATACACATTCGTTCTAGTTTTTATCTGTTCAATGCAAATGGAAAGCTACCTTGCCAGAGTGATTAATTTCTTCCTAATTATATCATTACTTTGCTATGCAATATAGGTAAAACAATCCTCGAAGCCAGAAATAATTTTTTAAATATAATTAATTGACCTAGTACCTAAGATTGAATCAAGTAATTATTTTATTGATTATAAATTCAATACATGCTGAAACGAGCCTTAGCTTTTCATGGCTAGTATTTCATAATCCTACACTATAATGAAGAATCAATGGCATTGTTTTTAAAATCTATTTCCCTTTTTTCAGAGAGGAGAAACAATAAATGAATTTTTAGGACCTATGCTTTCCACTTAAAGTTTGGAAAAAACCACCTATCTCCAATTCATTGCACCTCTCCCAGAAAACTAGAAAAGTACTTATAGCTGCTCAGTGCTCCTTTCCAGCTCTGCTGAAAAACTCTTCGTAAGTTGTTAATGCAATATTGATATCAAGCTTTACACACCACACTCTTCTGACTGTATTATTTCATGCAGTCTGCTCTACAGACAATGAGGTGAAAGAGGTGTACCCAGAAGACATATGAAATGCTGCAGCCACTCTCCCATTAAGGAGTTGTATGATCTGGACACTGACTGCTGAAGGAGTGAGGAAAGTCTGGCAGGCCACCTTCATGGCTGTCTGTAGCAGCATCTAAAATTTCAAAGACCCAGCAGCAAACTTTGATGGACAATGTTTGTTACTGAAT
This sequence comes from Rhinoptilus africanus, assembly GCA_013400135.1. NCBI lineage: Eukaryota > Metazoa > Chordata > Aves > Charadriiformes > Glareolidae > Rhinoptilus > Rhinoptilus africanus. Next base: position 70,933 of record VXBO01005286.1, read on the forward strand.
AAATCAATGTACCATCTTTCACTGCACAGTGTTAAAAGCACAATTTCTTCTGTTAAAGGGAATGGAGGACAAGAAGTAGCAAAAAGTTAACGTCTGTATTATCAGGTAGGATATCCTGCAGGTGGAATGATGTTAAGTTATGCATGGAAAAGATGTTAAGGTACTCAGAGGACTGAGTCCTTGGAGCTGCATGTATGGAGAACAGCTCCAACTCTGTTTTATCTCTGATGGGTTCTTTCTTCATCCGTAGATCAGCTGCTGAGGAAATTTGTCTTTTTAGAAGTGTTCTGGGTTTGAGGAGTATACATGTAGACTTGTGGAGCCCTGCTCCTGCTCTGAAAAGTGACACTACTCACAAGATATGAGGCAGAGAAGAAACTGGAAATACTTTTTGGTTTTGTAATGATTTATTTACCTTCCAAATTGTCAGAAAATACCACCTGCTTTCTTACTTACAGTTCTCCAGCATGTGAATAAGAAACTACTAAAATTCATAGAGCACATATAGCTGCTTATGTTGGGACATAATGGCCTAGAAACTTAAGTTTGGCATTAAGGGATAGACCCGGGAGAAAGCTGATATGCAAGTTCAACGAGTTCAACTGTAGAACCCCTTGAGCCAGGTCCAGGACCACTTGTTCTGAGGAAATATGTTCATTTAACACGGTTTGGTAGGATAACTGATGAGTAAGACAGAAGCAGTCAATAACTTGTGCCTTGATATTAGTTGGAGTTTTGATAGGGGCTTCCTTGATGTTAGCTGTAGTATGGGCATCACCAGCAAGTCAAGGGAAATGGTTGTTCCCCTCCACCTAGCACTTGTGATAGCACATCCAGAGTACTTTGTCCAGGGGCTTTCCGTGACAAACAACTGGGTGAAAAAAGAGTACACACACAGAGTAGTATAATGCAACATGACTGGTAGAACTGCCTCTATGTCCAGCATTATTAAACGATGTCATCGGAAGCTTGGACAGAGGAACATGGATACCCAGTACACGGATGTTGTGCTAGATACGGCTCTAGACATGGAAGCGCAGCTCCCAAGTCAGAGATACTTCATGGTGGATGACATGCACAGTTTATGCACAGATAAGTGGATAAATCAATTCCTTGACTCTAGAGAGAAACAAGCCATTTTGGATTGCTGTGTTGGGAAGAGACAGAAATGACTCCAGGTTACCCAAAGACCATGGTACACACTGTAAATTTTCAGGACTCCTGACAATGAAGTACACTTGGAATTCTCCCTCCTCTCTCACCCCATTTCTTCAGTACACTCAGCTATGTGGGATGCGTGTAAGTTTGCAGATGACACTAAACTAGGGGTGAGTGTTGATCTGCTGGAGGGTAGGTTGGCTCTGCAGAGGGATCTGGACAGGCTGGACCGATGGGCTGAGGCCAATGGCATGAGGTTCAACAAGGCCAAGTGCCGGGTCCTGCACTTGGGTCACAACAACCCCAAGCAGCGCTACAGGCTCAGGGCGGAGTGGCTGGAAAGCTGCCCGGCAGAAAGGGACCTGGGGGTGTTGGTGGGCAGCCGGCTGGATATGAGCCAGCAGTGTGCCCAGGGGGGCAAGGAGGCAAACAGCATCCTGGCCTGGATCAGGAACAGTGTGGTGAGCCGGACTAGGGAAGNCTATGATTCTCTGCAGGAAGATTATGATATGCACCTTATGAATTCCTGAAAACTGACTGCTTCTCAGGCTGAGTTAACTAGCAGAAAGCTTGTGAGTGGAGCCAAGTTGTTATTGATACTGATTGTTATTTACATCACAGATAACTTCTTGATTTCCAGACAATTTCCTGTTCAGAAAGCTGTACAAGCTGGCATCTATCTATTAAAGGCGTATTCTGGAATAGTCACAAGTCAAAAACGTTTAATCTAGTGAGTTCTGCTGAAGGATATGGAGTGACTATAAATTGTCATCCATGTCCTGCATTGAAACATTTCTTCACCTACATATTTTGTCCTCATTGCCATTGAAAAGATAGAAATTGAAGCTTCTGGAAACATTTGATGCATTTAATGATAATCATTGTAATAATGTGGTATTAAAGTGATTACAGATTCTCTTATTCACAGTGACTGAAGTTCACCCTCTGGCCTTGCCAAAAGTCCCTTCCCTGTAAAATCAGTTATCCCCTGAACTCCAGATACATCTAGTATATGTCAGATTAAGTAAAGCAGGACCGACATGTAGCCTCACTGGTTGAGTGTTTTTACAGGGAATGAAGGTGGAAAGTAAATACCAACGAATAACTGTGGAAAAAGATAGATACACCTCCTCAGTCTCAGTCTATTGGCTCACCTCCAACAGTGCTAAGAAATGGGTCACATCAGTTGTTCCAATATCTGCTCACTTCCTTTCCCTGAGTTGGCTATTTGAGATGGCTGAGGAGCACTTAGTTGTGGCTGTCATGTATTATGACAAATTAGTATGACTGAAATGGGAACAATAACACTCCTTTGTCTGAAGGTATAGAAAAGCCCCACTGGACAATACCATAGATGGTCAATATCAACAACTTTTCCAGCAACTTTTAAAAAAACTTAAAATTTTAAAACTTCACTTTTGCAGCTCCTCTCTTCCACTGAAAAAAACAACCCTAAACCCCAGAATTCTTTTCTTGTAATAGTTACTATACAGGAAATAGCATTTCAAATCCTCAAAAGTATTTTTAATGAATATTTTCTGTCTTGACCTTGCAATTAAATGCTAGATTATTTTTAGTGCATTAAAATGTATATGACAGACTTCAATTCCTTGCTTATATGCAATATGTATCAGTTTTACTATATATATCTAGGCTTTCTCCTGGAATAATATAAAGCAGGAAGTTGCACATGATGATTACCTTGTGCAGGAATCAGAAGTGGGTGTGGAACTGAGCGCAGTGCAATTCATTATAGTATCCTCTTAACCATTGCTTCAGGCTTTACTTAATGTTTCAGGCTGAAGTTGAACAGCCTGGGTGCCTGTTTCTGTCAGTATGTTTGGAACACAAATCAGAATTGCTCTGTACCTATGAAATGTGAGTAGAGAGGAGAAAAAAAAAAATCCTTTATAACACTGCAAAATTTTTGGTTATTGTATCCAGACTTTGTGTCACTTTGTGTCACCTCTACAATCCCCATGAAACTCTCTGGCACAATGTGGCACAGCACCTCAGTCTGATTGGGTACAGTACAGAGGATGAAGAGAACAAGCTAGGATTCCATATCAATGAGAAAAACTGGATGCAGTGGAATAAGTTATGTATAAGAATAGCAAATATAAAAATCCTTGTAAGATTTCTTTGTATAAGTGTTATAAACGTCAGCTGAAATAAGGCTGAAATTAGTATGGTCCTACTCTGGCACGTAATGGGAATCTCTATGCATGCAAAGAATCCCAATATGTCTTCACAGATGAATGAGATAATAGAGTTTGCAGTTCGTGGGATCAGTAATTTTTCAAGTAATTCTTATAACAGAGTACCCTTGCATTTAGGCAGTTCAGAGAAATAATATTTATGTGGACAGGCCGTAAGTATTTTGTTTCTGGTCTTGAAGCACACCCAAACAGGAGCCATGTGGAGCTACTTCTGTTGGAAACCTCGTTTGTAGCCTTAAGCATAAGATAATTCTTTCTCTCTATCTTAAAAGGGGAAGAAATCATTTAAAGCTGTTCAGAATGCCTGAAAAAGGAGGATGAGTTAATATTAAAAAGATTCTTCTATTTTGCAGTGGAAATGAAGCTAGACACCATTGATAACCACTTTGTAGAAACCACTGAGGCACTCCAAATTGGGAGGTAATTTAAAGCTTTTCTATTAAGGAAATAATGCAGTAAGTAATTGCTTTAATTTTAAATCAAGAAATAAGCTTCTGACTGTTACATGTGTGAAAGGAAAAGAAATTAGTATTTTATTGGGAGAATTAGCAAAAGCATTAAAAGAAATAGCTTATTCCCTTTAAATAAATTAAGAAAACAACATTTAAAAAGATTGAAGGTCTGATAAATTGGGTGTAGTAGCTGTCTTTTTTTCCCCCCTCTCCTATTTTGTTCCTGAAAGCAGTTAAGTGGATGCGATACTTCTTTACATAAGCCAACATTTTCAGACTTCAAAGTTGGAGATGTAAATCTGCATTTAAGCACCTGAACAGAATCTTCAGATACTCAAATAACCCAGTGAGCACCCTTGAAAAAGTGGTCTGCTCCTATTAGATGCCTAAACCCCTACATTTAAAAAGCAAAAATGTAGCACATGTTCTTGCAAGGATGATAAAAAACCAGGAGTCCTCTGTAAGAGCAGTATGTTACCAAGGAAGAGGAAGATCAAGCAAAGAGTTGATCTGGTGCTTAAAAAAGAGAGATAGCTATCAGTAGGTGATGCAAAGAAAAGCCAAAGCATTTACTGCATTTTTTCCTTTCAGCTTTCACTGACAATAACAGTGTTCATCAGACAGCTCATTACGTCACCTTCAATGAAGAGGGGTAAAATCTCAGGCCAGAAGAGCAGTTAGAAGAGCCAATTAGAGAGAAACTAGATAAGTTAGATGCCTTGAACTGTCTGAGCTTGATGAAATTCACTTTATGGTACTGACTCAAACAGTCTCAGGGTCAGCAACTTTCTGAACTCGTAAGGACTAGCGAGCCTTCAGAAGCCTGGAAACGGAAAATGTATTGTCTATTTTTAATGGGTGTAAGGAGTAACCTAGCAGCTGACCTTCAGTTCCTGTGAAAATACTGGAATAAATAATTGAACTACTTGTATACAGCTGGTACATGCTTATAAGGAGATGAAGAACAGCTGAGAACAAATCATGTCATAACTATTCAGCTTCCTTCTGTGAGAAGTTAAGAGCTTTCCTGAAAAAAAGAGAGAAGAAACAAGAGATCATGTGGCTTAAGTTCAGCAGGCTTCTCTTAAACAAGCTAAGGAAATATGGCACTGCTGGAAGGGAAGAATATCATACTGGGGGAGTAGCTATTAAGGTTCACTGCCAAGTTGGAAGGGTGCCGTAAGTGGAATTTCACAGGGTCTGTCTTCAGTCTGCCACCACTCGATATTTCCCTTAATTATTTCAAAAGCATGAAGTGTATACTTATTTAATTACTAATCAGCACCAAGCTAGGAGGGGCTGCAGTAAGATTTGAGGGAAGGACTAGAATACATAATGACCTGGATAAATCAGCAAAAAGGATCAAGAAAACCCCAAAATTCAAGACAGTTCCAATAGGAGGGTAACAAAATGTTTCTATCAGGGAGTAGTAGGAACTTGACTGCACAAGGGAAGGAAAGCTGGGGACCAGGGATGACCACAGCACAGGTAAGATGGTGGCCAAGATGACCTGGGTGTCATCTTGCAATACGCAAACAGGGCCAGGGCTGAGCACTAACAGTCTCCACTGGCAGCTCGGTGAGCATCAGATAAATGCAAAATACTTAAGCTTAACTTGAGAAGTCAAGTAAACAAGTTAGGACGAGCAGGGAACAGGGCAGGATTCAGTCCTGCCTGCACCATACAAGGAAGGACTAGATTCCATGCTGATGGGTCAGTGGATGGAGGCCTGATGGGGCTGCTCAGAGCAATTCAGACCTACTAATGCACTCAGGGTCTGAGCAGAAAACTTGACCTATTGAAGGCACTCAGATTGCTTTCTTTAGAAAAAAAGAAGTCAAAAAAAAAAAAAAGAGAGAAGAAAGGATGATAACTTGTCTTCAACAATCTAAACAACAAATGGGTAGAGGGAAAGAGACAAATGAGCTTTCTCTGTGTCCATTGTACAATAAGAAGCAGTGGGCTTAAACTGAAGTAAAGGAGAATTAGTTTAAACATGAGAGAAATATTTTCAAATTAAAAAAACAAGCAATACTGAAAGAGATTTTGCAAAGCGTAAAATCTCCATCATCCACCAGGGCTATTCTAAGTATAGCTGATCATGGTTTGAAACAAGAAAATGGTCTGAATGACCTCTAAGTCCCTTATAATCCTATTTTCTCTGATTCAGTAAGAATGTTGATGAGTGTACTCAGTGGAATGTGTATCTTCAAGTAATCAGTGGGATGATTTGTAGAAGAAGGTACTAATGTCAGACTATAACCCTTTAGTCCTAAGTGATTCAAGTAAACAGAAATAGAATTTACATTTTATACTATAATTAGAAGTCATCTAGAAGAGCTGCTATTTATTAAATTATAAGATGTAATTATTGATACTGAAATATCTACTTCTAGGTGACACGTTTTGAAAATAACCATTAGTGCTTTTCCAGTGTTTTCTATAAAAAACTTCAAGATCACAAGTAGCTCTAGTCAGAACAGAAGACATCTTGTTTTGTCATGTGTAGCTAAATACTGTACAGATTGCAGATGTGGCTTTAAAGAAAAGACAGGGCCTGATTCAAGCAAAAATTGTGTTAATCATTTCTGAATCATTTTAAACCGATTTGCTCTGTCTACTCAGCTTTGTCTACTTGACTGAGTTTACTACTGTTAACATTTCTACTCTCAATCTTAAACTCTTTTTTTTTCTCTATCTTGTTCTTACTGTAACTCAATTAACGAGCAGCTAGTGATACCTGTAGCTTGATACAAAGACTGGTGTGACAGTTGCCTTATAAAATATGAAGCAGTGTACAAAGTGTACACATATGGTATATAATAGTATCAGAGGCTGGAAGACCCTGATCAACTCAAACGGCAGTCACTTATTTATTCATTTTTTATCTAGTTCAGTTCGTTATTGTGTACGACATACACTTCCCCATGGAAGCTTATACTACACGTTAGCCATGGTATGTAGCTAAGATCCTCTTTAACACATAGTCATCCGCCAGTTGAAACAAAACTGCTAACATCATTCTTAATTGACTTTGCACATCCAAAATTAGGCATCAAAGCTGAACTGGAAGTATATTATCTGACCATCCATGAAGGGACTTTGAGGCTGTCTAAATAATTTCACAAACTCCATTAAATATACCACCTAGGGTTTGATTCAGTTGCCTAAAGATAAGTATCTAATACCGTGGAAGGTGTTCTAGTTTGTCTCTGCTGGTCTCCAGATGCCAGTCCAGGTGGCTATAGGCCTCCTGTAATTCCTGTGCCATATCTACAAGCTTCTTGTAGGTCTGAACCCTACATGGCATAAAACGTCTCAAATGGCACTAGAGGCATGTGTTTTGGGAGGTGGATAAAATGCTACACCAGTGATGACTTAAACACCTCTCATTTTCACCTCTCATCTCAATTACTTCATCTGAAAGCATAATCCCATGCTAGGAGATCAGTTCAGTTGTTTAAATATAAATCTCTAGGGCTCTCTGTGACACTCTATAGTATCCAAGACATATGTATATTTTGGTAAAAGGATTGCACCCACCTGGACTGGCAGCTGGAATGAGGTTTTACATAGCAAACCCTAGTTTTCTTTCACATTATTATTCCTAAGAAAAATATATTTGGTTTTTTTTTTTGCTCATCTGCTTTCTCTAAAGGACCTATGTAGGAGCCTCATTTTGTTAGAAGGAACTGGAGAGTTTAGAGAAGGCAGACTGTTCTTGCAGCCTTGTTTTTTCCTTCCTCAGAATCTGCCTGCAGATGATATATAATATATGTATTATACACAATATAATAACATTGCTGCAGATGTGGTTACAGCCCATCTAGATGTTTATCTAATACATCTATTTAAACACTGATAACAGTGTGCTTGTGACAGCAGATTTCATAAGTTGCCTTGTATCACTACCCATTTACAGTATGTTTGGTTACACTGAAAGGGACTTCAGTCACCCATGTCAAGTATTTACTTTCATCTTCCTGTTATTGGGAAACTACTAGCTAATTATCGCTCCCTCAGCTATGCACAGAATGAGCTTCATCTCCCCTAAAATTACGTCTTCTTACATGTGTATCCATCACCTTGAGTTCCCTCTGTGCTAATGGAGAGAAAACAGCCTCACTTGGACAAGTTTCAGATGTCTGCTTTGAGAGGAGACAGAACTTTTGCAGAAGTGCCTATTTGCCTCCTTTATCAAGAAAGGCCAGAGAACAAACTAAGAAGACGACACTTGCATTTAGTAAAGAATCTAGTCTACCGTAACTGCCTCTAACCACTCAGATGCAAAAAAATAAGCTTAAAATGCCCAAAAAGTGATGAAAGGTCACTTTGTTCTATTTTCCACGAAACTGGACAGAGGGCACTTATACAATCAAGTATCAGGTCTTGGGAATGAACAGCAACTTCTTGCAATTCTCAACTTATAATATAAATGACTCTATATTATAAATACAAACCTGACTAAACAGTCTGTGTGCAACTTATCTTGAGTGTCCTCCACAGGATGAAAAAAGTATTTCAAAGGCTTAGCTGACTCATATGTCTAGCATGATTAAAGACAACTCACTTCTGTACCTAAAAACATACATCTGCTCGGACATATAGCTGTTACATACACGGTAGGCCTAAAGCATTTCATGTGGAAACCATCAGTCTCCTGATCCAAAAGACAAGTATAAATACAACACACATATTTCACGTGAGTATAGTATACCCCTGGTTAAATCAAGGTTCAACATTACTCCTCTAACTCTGTAGCTAGATATTCTTTTCATGATGCTGTTATGTTCAAATCACCCTGACATGCTGGTGGTTCCTATTGTCCTGGGCATCCCTACGAATTACTGGAAAGATCTGTATTGACCTAGACTCTGTGTATTATCTGTCTGTTTTGAAATAGTCTAGAACTAAAGGCGGGAGAACCACATGTCCCTGCATGGCAGAAGATGAAAATTTGCCCTCAACAATTGCTGTATTTTGTTCTTCCTAAGGAGCACCAAAATTATCACATAGGATGTAGAAGGTTCAGTGAGTCAAAAATTATTGTAGAACTTTGTGTTTGGCTTTTACCTGAGGTTTTTACTAATATATGATAGACTGTGCTAACCCTTATAATAAAGCTATGGGTTTTTTTTTCTTTTAGAAATTAAAGGGGGAAAGAGTGAAATGCACTGTGCATGGATGTGACATTTTCATTTCTATTCAAAGTTTCTTTACAAAGCAGAGCTCCAGAGGTGCTGTTCCAGTCCTCGATCATTTATAACCCTTTTTGTGACTCTAGAAAACCTTGTATAAACAATCACTGTGGAAGACAAATGAATGCTCTCCTCATCTCCGTTAATCCTGAAATGCCATTAGTGTAGTTCACAAATATGGACATAGTCTCAGTGTTATTCATTAAAACATTGGTTAACAAGAAACCAGATAGAGGTTAAGACAGAATTGGAGTTTAGAGAAAATACTACTAACTGTGCTGCCAGCAAAGATTGAAATGGATTCCCTTATGCACAGCGTAGGAGGCTACTAATAGTTCAGGAACTCCCTGGAGATACCAACTGAAGCAGGGCCATGACCCATCTCTGTAGGAGATGATCCACCATCATCTTTCTTTTGTAGCTCTGCTGCAAGACGAATGGCTTTAGGTTACAGAGGAGCTCTGCAGGTAGAGCTGAATCCACTTTGGTTTCGGACTGCCTTAGCCACAGCAGGAAGCCAATCCTTCCCCTTCCTACTCTATTAAGGAGATAATTTAAAGTGTCATCCTACAGCATCTCAAGTTAATTGAAAGTGTTAAATGAAAAATGATTGACGGCCAGTTCTTGGTTTTATGTAATTTGCACAGGCTTGTGGGAAATGTTCTGATCATTTTCCTTTCCACTCCACATTTAGGTATACATCTTGCTTATATGTTGCAAATGCTTTTCATATGCTCAAAGGCTTTATACTTTACTAGGTTTCATGCAGGAACAAAAGTGTCTAAGATGCGTGCTGAACTCTTTCAGTTATTTTGGAAATAATAATGAAACCGTAAGTGCAAGATTGCTGAAATTATTAAATCGCTATAATTCACAGGCAGGCTGTCTAGAGCCATCAGCTCTGCTTGAGGCCCTATAGTAAGCTGTGTAAAGCATCTGAAAAATTGACCTTGATGTTTTGCAGATAAAATACTTCAAACTGATAAACAAGCACAAAGAGATAAATATGCCACATAAACTATACCAGTGATACTGTACTGTAAGGAGCTACATTTTCAGTGGTGCAATCAGATCATCATCTCTTGCTCAAGAGTTAAGATGACATTGAACTATAATTACTCAAAGTTAAATAACTAGAGAAATATTTTCAATTTCATCAGGACTTCTGTGGATTTCATCTTTTAATTTAGAGCCTGAACAGAGAATGTTCACAATTAAAAAGTTCTTTCATTTTGAAATGTAATTTTGGTCTGGGAGATGTTCCATTTACACAGAATGGGCAATAGCTGCAGAATGAGAATAGTTACCTGTGGGAAGATACTTTTGAAATACTACCACTGAATGGATTTAAGAGCCAGCGTTTGAGATAACAAATTTGATGAAGTGCATCTTAAAGTATTACAGATGACTGGATTGTAGCCTAGGTTAGACAGTTATTTGAAGAGGCAAATTGATATATTTAAATGATCTCAAAGCTACTACCTTAGTGTCCATGTAGCCTGCTCAGTAAAAGTAACAAAAAAGCAAATTGGTCCTTTTTCCTGAAAAAAAGGCATTATGTCAGGCTGTGTAGATTCTCTAGGTCATGGGAAATACATGCTACACAGAGATGGATGGGGAAGAACATGCTGCAAGAGCAGCCTTTGAACAGAATACTAGTTTTCCATCTATGTCTTGTTTTTTAAGGGGAAAAAAAAAATAGGAGATGACATTTCTCTATAAGCACTTTTGTATGAAGGTATCCCTGGCTGCCTGTGGAGACTGGAATAATTATTAACAATAATGATTTAATTAGCTGTGGATATTCAGAAACAGAAATTATAATGATAGATCCTGCATCTCTACCCAAGGGCAAGGTGTATAAGATTCTGTAAAAAGAAAAGGAATACAGACTTCCCTGATTATTTAAAGTGTTTCAGAAGCTTTGGGGTCATCACATTACTGATTGAGATTCATCTCTCATTTTATAAAACTTCCTCAGTGCATTTTTGGCACAATTGTAATATTTTAAGGCAATTTTATACTGAAATCTTTCTAATCAGAATCTCGGGTGAGAATCCCGAATGGAAAAAGAAATCTCAGCCAGTGTATTTTTAAAGCATACAGCCATTCAGAATCTGATTACCTTTTCACATTTTCATACAAAATGGATTAATGTGTCCCTGTCTTTATTACATTTTCAACACTTGTCATTCGCGATTAAGCCAACACTATGAAGATGTATTACACAGCAGCGTAAATGGCCACATTAAAATAGGGTATATATGTGCCTGAGAAGTTAAAGGCAGCTTTATTTGTGTTACTTTTACATTAGATGTAATGTATCTAAAAATATTTTACACAACTCGAGAGTCAACAATCTGAGGGGAAATATAAATAAATAGATGGAAGCTTACAAAAAGGGGAGAGAGCTGGAGAAAAGTGTTAATTAAATCAATCACAGAGACATGTGGTGGTGTGATAGAGTGCTACGAAGAAAGCCAGATGCAATTTCTTATAGATAACAGCTCAAATCAGAAATTGCCACACAATTGAAAACACCTGCTCAAGAGGCCCAGTGCTGGAATTGCAAAGGTTATTAGGGAGCACTGGGAAGGATTCTGGACAAGTCTTACATGGTACCTGCCTTAAATTAACCCTAGTTTTCTTTTGAACATATTTCCCCTATTAATTACAGCATTACCTCTCTATGCAATTTATCTTGCTTCTACTTACCCAGCTACAGAGTCCAGAGCATGCGGCCTTTTAATAAGTAAAGGGAGCTTGTAAGAAAGACAAAGACAGACATTTTACCAAGGTCTGTAGTGACAAAACAAGGGGCAATGGTTTTAAACTGAAATAGGGTAAGAAATTTTTTTGTTTTAAGGGTGGTGAGACACTGGAACAGGTTGCCCAGGGAAGCTGTGGATGCCCCATCGCTGGAAGTGTTCAAGACCAGCTTGTCTGAGGCTTTGAGCAACATGGTGTGGTGGAAGGTGTCCCTGCCTGTGTCAGGGGGGTTGGACTAGGTGAACTTTAAAGGTCCCTTTGAACCCAATGCATGCTATGATTCTACGTTGATTCTAAGTTGTAATACCTCCATACTGTACCTGAGTCCACTGCTATCATTTCAGCCCCACTGCAGATTCCTGTTGGTTTCACTGGACCTTTACTTGTGTTTCACTCTTGTAAAACTTGCACTTAAATATGTTTTGAAGCGTGTCATTGGGAATTACAAATAGGTGAGAGAGCAAGAGTATCTTTTGTTTAATTTTTTTTTTTTTCCCTTATAGCAAATTCACCCATCCAGATTTCTGCATTTGGGATCTAACAAGCAATCAATGAGGAAGCAAAATTTTTGGTTTCTTTTCTAACCTGTGACTAACTGCTCTCACACAATCCTATGAAAATCTGCCTAAATGCAACCTATTACCTGATAGGCTTTATATCTCTATCAAGAAAGTTGTAAAGGTCAACCTAGTCCCATTAAAGTCTGTGTACATCTTGCCATCTGTTTCTGTAGACAAGGTTTCTGCTCAAGCATTAACTATATAATACAATTGTCAAGGAAAGGGTGCAGATGCCACCTTAAAAGCCAATGCATTGACAGATCTACCAGACCATCATTATGAAATGATTGTACATCACCTCTGGCAAAACGTCAGCTTGGAAAGACTCTTATAGATCTTGCTGTCTTCCCTGTAATCTGTTAGAAGAAGTACAGGAAGGATAGCAGTGTGGATCATACTGTGGACCTTGCTCACTGGCCTCTCTTGGTTGTTGGTAGAGCACCGTCCCTACGCAAGAGTTATTCAGGTGAGGACTGCAGTAGAGGGGCAAAGCAAGTCTGAAGCAGCAGTTTCAAATCTGTTTGGCCCCAGACTTTTAGGGTATCTGTTGTTTCATTTTATGGTGTCCATTCATGGGAAAGGCAAGTGGAGTGAGCTCCGTGGACAACTCACCTTTTCTTTTCAGTGTAGCCCCATCTCAGCAGCCAGCTGACCTGTTGCACTCTGTGCATATATGTATATCTGAGCCAGCTAAGTGTTTCATCTTGTACCCCTCTAATTTATCTCACTGGTACTGAATTATCATTGCTCCCGTGATTCTCAGCTGTATCCCCATTCTTCATTCATCACTTGTGCGCTTATTGTATGATTCCTTACTTCTGCTGATACAGTCAGCTGCCGTCAGGCTCTGTGCTATGCATGGTAGAGATTATTTACGTCCAGACTGCTTGCTCCATGTACGGGCAATCTCTCCACATAAATAAGAATAGCTTTTGATAAACACTGACCCCCCCTTTATATGCCACTTATCCATTTTTGCCTGAAGTCATTCCTAGTGTTTGCCAGTAACAGTGATCACTCTAAAGACTTTAGCGGGAGACTTATTTCTCTGCTTTGGGATGATCTGGGGTCATTTTCTCCTCCTGAATACATTTAGTTTCTGAGGTTGTTTCCAAGGGCAGTTCCATGGTCAGGGAGAATTTGGAGGCAAGTACAGTTTCAGTTTGGGGTTTTTCTCCTGAAGAATGGGACGCAGGGTTAGCTGTCTGTGGGGAATTATGAGAACAAGATTCTAAATCTCACTGCTTTAAATTATTCTAAAAGCCATGGCCCGGAAGGTGTAATTGGCAGGGAAGTGTAGAATTTGTCAGTGCAGCTCAATAATTATCTAGTCAGAACTCCTGAATGAACTCTTCCCAGTAATTTTTTTTCAGCCTTAGACAGCTATACAGCTATTTTATTTCAGCTTAACCATTGTGAAGTAGTCATGATTTTGTGTAGCATTCTCAGTTTTCCAGATGAATAATACATTTTATTTTACCCACTAATGTTACTGGGGCCCAGGTATTCCTTTTTTACTATTATTATTATTATTATTATTATTATTTTGAAGAAACAAGAATGATTGAGTGCCAAATCTGTTTTGTACAGTACAATATATGGCAGCCTGAAGTACCCCACTCTCTCATTTTTTTATTCATATGATACACGAAAAATGGCATAAATGTATTTCATTGTGTCACCTAGAATCTGTGTAGCCAGCAATAATGAATACACTTTACTCTTCAGCTCAGTAGTGTTTCATTTCTTCCTGACAAGATTATTTGACAAGCAGACCCTGCATTGGCAATGTTGTTTATTTTCCTAGGCATGTAAATTATCTCGACAGCCTCATAAACATAAATTGGCAGGCATACTGTCCCACAGCAATACTTGTTAAAATACACTAATGGAATATAATAAATAAATTATTCTAGTGTATTTATAATTTGCTAGCATACCATTACATCTTGCAAAAGTTATGCAGTACAGGATAAACTGCTCTATATTTCTTACGGGTTACAATCATTTGTTGGTTAGCTATTTAATGAAACTAATTATGATGAAAAATGCATGGTTTCTTACTCAGGAGTATATTCAACCTCAAAAAAAAAAAAAAAGAAAATGTTAACTTCTCTGGCCTGCAAGTGTTGGAAAGTTTTTACCACTTTGCACACACGAATTTCATGTGGCACAACTCTGTAGGAGGTAATTGGAGGAAAATGCACATCTATTCAATTACTGTAGCGATTGGTTGATAGTTGGTCCTTGGGCTGGATACAAAACCTGTAGATGAATGCAGAAAGCCTGGGAAAGAGCTGTAGCTTTGGAAATCCACAAAGAGTGGATGATAATTAAATTCAGATGGTCCAGGTCAATGTCACATTTTTATTCCTTTTCCCATGTTGATTCAGCTATTTTTGCGGGTTGTTCAAGGCCCCCCATAGAGGCCATCAGCAGTTTGATTTGCCCTGGATACAAGAGAAAGAAGCTGCAGACGGGTCTTTGATCTCTTTGAATTTGAAGTGAGTTAAGAACACAAATAACAGACTGCAAATCCATATCCACCTGGCAAGTATCAGCCCTTGCTCAGAGTGGCTTTTAATACTCAGAAATTCAATCCTCTAAATGCCAGGCCTCTCCCTACAGTACCTTCGTTGCCACTGGAGGAAAGAGGAACTTTTGAGGGACAAGTAATTTCATTTAATTTGTAATATGTTAAGCCATGGTCTCAAGGAGCCTATATCTCTCTGTTAAGGAAGTCTAGATGACTAGCTTAGATTTTGATAACAAATTTTTAGTGCATTAAAGTTAGGGAGAATTAGTTCCACCTAGAGAGTTTGGAAATTGAAGAGATATTCACCTCAATGTTTCCTCTCATTATATAATCACCATTTTATGAATCAACTGTAAATAACAAGCAGCATCTAATCTTCTCCCTGGAGTAATTAAGATTATGATAGGGGAAGCAACTCCAGAGCCCTTGGCTACCTGCTTGACACGTGTCAAGTTGGTGTCACTGAGAGTATCCCATAGAGACTGCATCGCCTGCTTTGTCAGGCTGGATATGAATTTGGTTTTGCATTTTTCTCTTAAATACCAAATTGTTCAGTACTGATATGAACAGGGGTTCAAAAGGGTCATTAAGTGTCTCCAAAATCTTGAGCCACCTCAGCATGGGTCTGAATCCCAAATGCTGTTTGAAGATGTCTAATTAATGTCATCTCCCAAATACTCCTGAGAACCACTCCAGTGGTCAGCAATGAGCCAGCCCAAAGGCACGCACCAGAAATGACCTTTAGGGCCAGGGTGCTGGCAAGCAAAATTTACACTGCTAAAATCTGGTTCTGAAAGCACAATACAGAATGCAAGAACTTTATTGTTGTTTCATATTGGGCTTGTTTGAATGGAAAGTTCTCCTAAATCAAAATGACTACACAATATGGCTCATAATTTCATTATTTTCTTACCCCTTCCTTTACTGAAATAAATATTTACTGGGCTCAACAGGGGGAATAAAAAATCCCTGGCATTCTCTGTGTGCCACTTTATGTATGAGCTTTCCTATGTCTCATTTCTCCATGACAACCTCATTTGACAGGCAGTCCCTGCTTTGGCAATGTTGTATCATATTTTCTTAGGCATGTAAATTCTGTTGACAGTCTCATAAACATAAATTGGCAGGCATACTGTCCCAAAGCAATGCTTATTAAAATACGCTAATGGAATAGGATAAATACATTATTTTCAAATGCAAGCAGAAAATACACACAGGTTCATATGATATTTCCGCCACTGATTGATGGGAGTTAGAGTCAGGGACAGCTAACAAAATTTCCAAGTTTGTGATTCAGTTTCTGTAGTGAGCACTGCAGTTCTATCAGCACCCCCAGTTGCCGCTGCAGCCTTTTGTTCCAGTCCCAGCGCTAACACAGAGACACAGCCAGTCTTTTGCATGATGCTTCATGTGTTTCTAATCTGTGGCTGATACTCTGTTCTCCCCTGGCGTCTCTCTAATGCTTTTTCTAACCCTCCAAAAATCACAGATCCTGGTACCTCTGAGCCGCACAGCAGCTGGCTGTCGTCCTCCCTCGACACTGGCTCATTCGCTTCTATGTTGTTGCACTAGAAACGAGGTTGGTGGCAAACCCTGGGAGTAAGTTACTGCAGTGTAGAAGCAGGAGGGAAAAAAAAAAGAAGGAAATTTACAATTTCCCTGACCTGTAACTCCTCCTTTGCAGTACTTTTGGGACAGCAAAGCCAGACTACAGAAATTGTTCTTATGACAATAGTAACCTTCAGGCAAAACTAATAAAATTGTTATCAATTATGCAGCCCTGTAAGATTTTTTTTTAAATTGGAAAATGTTCTAGAACCTTTTTTTTTGGCTTATTGCATGTTAGTATTATAGTAAAATAAGTGTAATTAATTTTAATAGTGAATATTTTTATTCAGCTCCAGGTAAATTCACTTTGGAAATCAAGATTATAGAAAAACAATTATAAAATTAAGCTTATTTAAAATTTGTCAAAACCTGAATGTCATTATTCTAAAATCAGAAAAAAAAAAACCAACCCCACTCACAATACTCCAGTGGCCTTTTATTTACCGTATGTTATTCAACCTCAGAATGTCAACAAAATTTTATATTTTGTTAATACTTCAGAAAAATTTACTGCAATACGGTTTTATTCCCTTTGACTACCAGTGTTTTAAATAAAAATGAATGAATGTAATTTCAGTTGTAATAAAGGTTTCAAAGCCTTTCTAAAGAAAGATCTTTGTGCAAACAAGGCTTTCTTAAGAAAGAGAAGTAGAAAGAGTGTTGTTAGGCAGAAGTGAGAATTAATCAGATTGCAGTTTCTTGACGTTCCCATTTTATTAGGGGATAGGTGAAGTAATTTCTATGAGACAGGTCTTGCAGCACTTAGTAATTTATCTGTAAAAATGGTGTATAAACATAAGTTGCAGGAGTAAACATTTTCAGTAGCAATTTAGGAATTTAGAAGCAATTTAGAATTGGACTTAAGGTCTTAAGAATGAAATTTTCAAAGGTGAGAACAGACACATGCAAAGATTTTCAGAAGTGTGTAAGGAGGTAAGTTAGTTAAAACCAGAACAAACAGAGCACTTATGAGCTTAAAATGCTACTTAGACATAATTGAACCATAACTTTCAGCACATTTCATGAAAATATCCTCTGACGCACATCTGAGATGTAGCATACATCTGTATTTCTAAGTAAGGGGTTAGGTGGAAGACACCTACCTACAAGCCAGTCAACCCACTTGCCCACTATAAGCAGTGGTGAGAAATAAGCCCTTTTAGGATGCAATTAGTCGGATTCACTTTCATAGAATCATAGAATCATAGGGTTGGAAGGGACCTCTGGAGATCATCCAGTCCAACCCCCTGCCAGAGCAGGGCCACCTTAGAGCAGGTTGCACAGGAACCCATCCAGGCGGGTTTTGAATGTCTCCAGAGACGGAGACTCCACCACCTCCCTGGGCAGCCTGTGCCAGGGCTCTGCCACCCTCAAGGGAAAGAAGTTCCTCCTCATGTTTAGGTGGAACTTCCTGTACTCAAGTTTGTGCCCATTACCCCTTGTCCTATCACTGGGCACCACTGAAAAGAGTCTGGCCCCTTCCTCCTGACACCCACCCTTCAAGTATTTGTAAGTGTTCATAAGATCCCCCCTCAGTCGTCTTTTTTCTAGACTGAAGAGACCCAAATCCCTCAGCCTTTCTTCATAGGAGAGGTGTTCCAGTCCCCTGATCATCTTGGTAGCCCTTTGCTGTCCCATCTCCAGCAGTTCCCTGTCCTTCTTGAAGGACACTTTCAGATCCTAACTTTAAATTAAGATAAATTTCACCCTTGAATTCTCCTCTTCTCTTTGCTGATCATAAAGAGTTTTAATAACTATTCCATAGAAGACACCTACATCTGACCAGACAAATCCTACCTTTGGTCTTTGTATACTGTGGAAGATAAGACCAGCCTGAGGCACAGAAGCACAAAGGCTAACACTGTAGACAGTCAGTGCAGCTATGCCACCAATAGAGGAGCACAGCCTCTGCTCCCTGTGCGGCTTGAGAGTCATTGACTACAATGGACAGTGCATGGTGGGGCAGGGACACAACCCAGGGAGAGTCTTGGGGAATGGGTTACAGGAAAGAAGGATGCCTGCATTTATCATCTCCTACCGAGCAGGGTTCCCCAAAGAACATTTGTGTTGCATCTCTGCCAATTGTTACTTAAACACTTTTTAAAATAAAATGCATAACTCCTGTGGCAGAGATCAGACCACTGAATGAATTTTCTCTCTCCTCTGCTCTTTCCTGTGTTACTTTGAATTGTCTGATCTTCAAATGGTGTCATGTCCACTTTCCAGCTGTCCAAGCTGATGCTTTATTCCCAGACTGGGACTCTGGGTATTTTTACTTTTGGGCTAAAAAATTCTGTAACTTCAGAACTGCATATAATTATTTATATATGTGTACACTGTCATAATCTAAATGTAAAATTAGCATTAATTAAAATTTTCCTGCATACTTGACTCATAATTATTCTCCAGCTATAAGAAATAAATATAATTAGGGTAAGTGCGAATCGTGGGACAGGAATAGTACAATGAGTTGGAGAGGAATAGCAGAACACAGGTTAAGAAGAGAGAAAAAATATTATGTGATTATTTTTACTTTAGAAAGAAATTAAGTCCATTTCCTCCCGACATTTATTCCACTGGCAATATTCAGGCATTTTTTATGTGGCACTCTAAAATACTTTTGATGGTAGCTTTAAAAAGTATATTTTTGAAGTATGTCTAAATAAAAATAATGGAAATAGGTAAATGTATGTGAAATGCAACTACCGATATCATGTACAGGAACAAGTATTATTTAATTTGCAGAAATTGTTAAGAAACATCCCACTGAGTTCACCAAACATACCACCGCTGGTTTTAATCTGTATAAATAAGATGGAGGGATGATGTAATTAGTACTTCCACTTTGTAACAGCAGTAAAAGAGAAGGATGAAAGTAGGCATGAGGAGGATAAAGTAAGCATAAGGAGGCTAAAGATATAAAGGAATGTAAAGACAACATTTTTGTGTGTCTGTATCACTTGCTGAAGTTAAGGTATTTTGCTGACTATTGCTTTGAAATAAAAATTTTGTGAAATGCTCATAGCAGGGCAGAACTCACTTGCTTTAATGTGTCTTAAAATCTGAAAGACAAGGTTTGTAGGGAGAAGCAATATCTTTTATTAAACTAGCTGATACAGTTATAAAAAGAGACCAGTTTCCAGGGCACAAGAAAAAGGTTTGTATGCCTGAAGCATGTCTGGTTTTCAAACTATAAAGTTGAGTTAATAAAAGATCCTTCCTCTCCCTAAACCTTGCCTCTCTATATCCTTGAATACCATCCTTAATGATCCTATTACTTGAAAATATGAAAAACTTCATCCAGCTCAAGAAAAATCCCTCCTATCAGATTTCTGAAATTTGTCATGATCATTGTCCAATTTGAATAGAAGGACAGAATGACAGACAGTTATAAGCCTGTATCTAACTCACAGAGAGCTCAAGGTTCTGCATTTTTCTAATGCTGGTGCAAAATTTTCTGTTTTGGATTGAGGGGAGGATTTTCAAAGGCAGAAATAGGAGTGGAGTGCCAGTCTCCAGTTTACAAGAAGAGCTTGAAAACTCTGCAACCTTTCAAAAATCTTCTCCTCAAAGTTCACAGCAGAAACTCTGCTAATTCCTGTGTAAATATTAACCCTTTCATAGATCAGTGAAAGCAATTGAGGAATTTTTTTAGTTATTTTTTGAGTAGCTGGATAAAGATGGATTAAGTTAAAAATACTCCAGTCCTACCAGGAAAAAATTTTTAAGCATTCTGCATAAAATATAGACTTAATATACTTAGATCTATTATTTTATCTTTTAGATTGTTACTTTCTGTGTAATTGTTATTTATACATTATTTCAGCCAAATCTCATAACAAAAGGAACTTTGAATCTGTTACAGCTGGTTGTTATTCGCACTGTGTTTAGAAAGAAATGCATCATAAACATTGGGGCTTTTACTGGATAATTCCTGCAGCTAGGAAGAAACAAATTCCACTGTTTTCTACTTAGGTTAGATTGTGGTAAGTGGTGCAGGTTTTTTTGCACGAACCCTTCTGAATCATTTCAGATAGACCACTGAAAAATTCACATTAAGTGGACTACAGTGACGATCCTAATGGTGTTAATGTGTTGAGTGCCTTGCTCAGATATACAAAGGTAACGTGGTTGTTAGAACTGGAGTCAGAAGACATTTTTCCATTATGCCAACTGCTAAGGCTTTATTTCCTTCCAAGTAGGCGGGTATTTGGTTTCCCCAAGACTGTCCAGAATAAGAAACAAAATCACTGCTTTTGCAAGGAAATGGGACATTGGCAATGCCCTCCATACACTTCTGTGTGGATTTCTGGTTGTGGCTTTTGACCTTTTCCAATCAGGACAAATCTGTTAGAAGATGCTAAGCGCTATTTTAAGATCTCTATTTAGCAGATATGTGTGACAGATGATCTCAAATAATGTTAGCAATTAATGGCAATCATAAAGTCTGAATGGATATAGAAACATGCCAGACCTCTTCCAGGCCAATGTTTCTACATTTCTTCAATAATATAAGTGTAAATATAAATGTAAATATTAATATATTCACCTTTTTTTGATTCAAACTCTTTCTGAATTTGCCGTGAATAGTTGCAGTCACAGCATTTTCAGTGGATAAATGGTTCACCAAAAATATTCACTAAGCTCTACAAGGAGATTCAAAGAGTTAATGAAAGAGTTTAATGAAGTATCATAGTAAAAAAAAAAAAGGAAAAAAGAGAAGCTAATATGCATTTAACTAATCCTCCTACATTATAATTAACATGAAAAATGGTAGACTCTTTTCCACTTCTCAGCAAAGATTAAATAGCTGCATGTCAGTATTGAGGAAACATAACACTTGATTTCATTATTTAACAAAATATCCGTACAGTACATTAACTAGAGAAATGTGAACCAGTACAAATAATTAAGATTTTAGAAACTGCAATTGTCAAAATAAATTAAAAAAAAAAAGTTGTTTGGTTGGTTTTTTTTTTTAATTTTCCTATTTAATATTTCGGTACAAGTATGGTAACTCAAAGTGTAACCCCCTGGATGTAAGTATGAACTGGAAAGAACTTCTCTGCGGATGCTGCGTAGGCTGATGCGGGAGATAAAATGTAACTAAAAACCTCCTTCTCCTTCATTTTTCTTTTGGGTGCCAGCTCATAGAAATCGGGGGATTTGTCAGAACGCTGAACCTAACAACTGGAATACACACAGGCAGGGCTTAGCTTAATCCCCCTGATCAGAGACAATAAGCATGTCTCCGCAGACGTGTGCAGGCTGTCACACGCTGAGTCCAGCGGTGCCCTGAGCCAGGCTGCTCTCACCCAGAAGCGCCCAGGCTCCTTAGAGTTGCTGCTGTGCTCTCGGGCCGCTCCTTAAAGACGGCAGATATTTTTTAGGTGGCCCAGTGACCCCAGCAAAATTGGTGTTAAGATATGGCGCTGCCTGCTGGTATAAACCCTGTTTGTATGATTTATAGTTATTTTTTATAAGTTCCTTTGTGTATATTGTGCAGTTAAACCTGGACTCGGTTGCTAAAGGACTATGCCCCATGTGCAGCTGCAGTATAATGAGCAGGGACTCAGGTGTGACAGCACCCTGAGCAAGGAGCTGGAGACCTCCCAGGCTTCATCCCACCCTCCCACCCCACTCTGTCCCTTTCCAATTTGCACAGTGCCTCTCCAAACCTTTCCTTGTGCTGGTCTATGTCCTGGCTTAGAGGAAGGGCTCTACTGCATGTGGCTGTGTCTATGGTGGTCTGAGGACTCATTTGTTTCAAACTAAAAATTGCTTTCTGCCAGACCTTCTCTGGCCCTGAGCAAGGTCCCTGTGGTGCCCCTGCACTGCGTTGCTGGGGCTGGAGCTCTGTGCAGCGCAGTGCTAAAACCTCAGGGTATTTTTTGGATCAAGGCAATGTAAATTCAGCTGTGCTATGAGACCGGACTCAGGGCCAGCACTGCTGGATCTGGCAGCAGAAGGGGCAGTGGGCAGGGAAGGAGCAAAAAAAAGACAAAGTGACAATGCTCTTGGGCTGGAAAGGGCCAAGGTAGAGGCTCTGTAACTACTAATCTTCCTAATATCTAGCAGGAACACCTGAAAGACTCCATGGCAGTTATCCTCTGCAGATAAGTATCCCTGAATTTCTCTCGCCAGTGTGTTCTGCATTACTTTTCTTACTGTTACCCTGGTGCTCCAACCTACCTGTGGAGAAGGAATATTATTCTCTGACACACTAAAAAATATACTACAATTTGAAAAGAAAGCGAAAAGGCGACTGACACCTTAAAAATTACATAAAATTGGGGGAGGGGGAAGTATAAATATAACACTTCCAAATCTTCTGCTCAGAAATGTGAGATCTAGATAATGGCTTATCCCACATATTGAATAGCAGTGAAAGAACTTGACTGTACCCCAAAGGGACAATTTAACCCTATTTTCGTAAAAAGTGCAGCAGTTAAGCACTTAGGAACTGTGTTTCCATCTGTAGTCAAACTGCTTGATAAAAAATCACAGTGCCACAGACTAAGCAAAGTAAAAGGAAGGCAAAGCAGATTTCCTATCAGGAAGTGCAGTCCAGTCAAAAAACACATTCTGAGACATTTCAAGCTTCATAACATATTGCTGTCTCAGACATTGCAGTAAGCAGTCCATTAACAGTTTTGCAAAATGAATGCTGACCTCCACGTATTTATTTACTTGTATTTCTCAATGTTTCAAATAGAAACTCTGGTTCTGGACCTCTCTCAGCTCTGAGACAGCACAAAGTTCTGAAGCTTGAAATTACTTGTTTTGCTGAGGTAGCTTTTTTTGCTGAAATATCATCTTATTTTATACGGTATAATATTAACTCATTTTGTATCCTCTTAAGATAAATTCTCAATGAGCTGTGTTCCTAAGTTGTTCTTATTTAATGCTCCAGTTTATTTCTCCTTTCTGTTCCAGGGAGAGTCAGTGTCATTTTTAATGTATGTATAGAACTAGGATTTTTTGGAATCATAATTTTTGGCAAGATGAAGAACACAGAAATAATACGAGTTGGTCTGTCTGTCTATCTATCTATGAATTTAACTATTTATCCATTCATCTAAAAATAAATTAACATAGTGACATTTCACCAGAACAGAAATGAAAGAAGGCTAAACCCATGGCCTATCTATGGCCAACTGTCATCTGTAGCCAGTGGAAGGGGGAAAAGTCCATACTGATGTGACCAGACCACACCTCCTGAAGAGCTGATGATATGCAAGATTGTTGTATTTGATGACATGATGTGGTGGGCAGAGGTACCAACCACAGAGTTTTCTGTTCAGTTGAGCAGAAAAGTGCTGGAGTCTAGACCTTAAAAGGAATTTAATTTTTTTCTTATTGATATCATGGGCTTTGCCTGAACCAATACATTAAATGTGTCTGCAATCATGCTCTTACTCTTCTCTGGTGATGTCTACACCATAAAGAAGGGGATTTTGGTGAGGAGCTTGATGGATATGTTCTTTGGGTATCTAACAGAACTAGATGCTAATCTATTCCTATAGGCACTTTTATTCTTTTTTTTACATTTAAAATTTTTTATTTTCATGTTGCAACTTTAAAAATCTTTAAAAAACCCGGGAATTAATGCCTTCTCTTCTCCAGCAAAGGATGCCACCCAACTGCATGTTCTTAGTGATGAAATTTCCCAGATGATATGAGAGAAACAGCAGTTGGTTCCTCCACCAGCAGCTTGTGCAAATGCCAGTCACAGTCCTGACACAAAAAGAGTGACAACCATGAAAGGGGCAAGACTAGGGCATGAACGTAGGAGTGCTGGAAACTGGTGGCTGGCATCAATCCACCCTGTGCATCTCTGACTGGGAGTGCTAAACCAGGTGATTTTCACAATTCAAAGCCAGAGAAATGCCAGTGCTGCTGCTCTGCCAGGGAAATCACAAGATCTGTATTATTCCATCTCTGGGACTTAAGTCTGGTACCAATATATTTCCTGATTTCACATATTTCAATTCCATTTTTATTCTTTTTTTTTTTTTTTTCTCCCTTTTAATTTTAATTTCCAAATCTGGGTGAATTCCACTTTCTAGAAAGTCAGACAGCCCTGTCAGTCAATCCAGAAAGCCAAAGTGGTTTATTTGGCTTTTGATTAAGTCTTTCAGTTTTCTACAGACAAAAGTGCATAGGGAAATGATAGAGACAGTATAATATTCCTTGGCCTGACCGGGTATCTATAAATAGGTTAACTGGGAGACATTGTTGGGATAAAGCCAAAGACTGGTTTACACCTCTGGAATTGCAGCAAAATCCTTTCACTCTTCTACCACTACTGCATACTATCAAGTTTCTTAGCTGTAGTTTGAGGGGCAAAACAAACAATTTCAAAAGACAGTGTCCCTTTTTTCCTATTTTCCAACAAACCAATACATGCCTCACAAGATAGAGAGACTTGATGCTTTTTAATCGGAGAAGTTTTGTCCCCATAATGTTGGTGAAAGAAACTTCTTTGCCTTCCTGCTCTCCCCACATGCTTCTTTTTGTGTACTCATTGAGTAATATCAAACATATTACAACCAATTATGAGCTTCCTTCATCGTATTTTCACCGTACTTTGTACTTGTTTGCTGTTTTTCCAAATTGATCAAGTGGTATTTTAAATTAGATAGAAAGAAGACTGATTCATTGTTAGACTGCTTCAGGTTGAAGTCTAGATTCAGAAAACTGTCCCTATTCCGTGAAACACTTTCCAAGTGATTAACAATAAATGTTATTGCAGGCTGTCCTCCATTGGGATATCTGCAAATGCGGTCACAATGACAAATAATAGTCTCCTAAAAAAAGGTTTCTGTGTCAGAAAAAATCCCAGGGAAAAAACAGTCTTAAGTTAAAATGACAACATTTATGGTACCTATACAAGGTCACTTACTTGCTAGTAATCATCTGATGAGTCACAGAACTGAAGAAAAAAAAACAAACAAGAAAATGTGTGAAAAGAAGTCAGTGGCAGAGTTAAGTGTCCTTCTGTAGCTGGTCCGACAAACAGAATTTTTCTCCTCCAAAACTTAGCATATTATTCAAAGGAAAAAAAAAAAAAAAGAAATCATTCAAAAAAGTACAAAGCCCATAAATGAAGAATCCATTCTGGAGATCCAAACCTCTTATTGTATTGCTTGCTAAAAACTAAGGTCTCTTCAAATATAGCCTTAGACGAAGTCTCTCCAAAGGCAGGGTGATAAATTTATGGTTTGCCAAGAAAGAAGGATCATCATGGAGTATAAAAGTCTGTAATGTTGTCAGTATAATGGAAGGAAAAACCCCAAGCTGGCTGAGAGTGCAGTTTTAGACACATGCTTTTCACAAACTGACTGATGCAGCTCTTTCAAAGGAATCAGTCTGAGGCTTTGCAAATCACTCTGGGACAGATTCTGCTATCCCGTCCTTGTTCTGTTTGTATTGCAGACAAAAACTACATTTCTCTGCAGATAAACTAATTCACTGTGTTAATTATGCCCTAAGATTGCAGTGTGAGTCAGTATGAGAAGGCTGGCAGTATGCACCCTCCTAAAACTGAGCAATCCCACTTCAGGGGCTCATAACATGAAACGTTAAACTACAAATGCTGTGGGTTTTATATATTTTTTGGTTTTTCTTTTAATATTTTCTCCTGAAATGTAAAAGTACTGATTCTTTCAAATTCCTGCAGTGATTGTTGCTGTCATTCACTACATCAAACCATAACCTTAATGGTTATTTACATCATTTTCTGCGTGCTGTGTTTTTATAGTTCCATTTGGCTCAAGGCAAAGTGATGTAAGGCATTCGTGGGCATAAAGGAGCATAAAAGAGAGAAAGTTTGATCAATAGGACACCTTTGTTGTTGGTAAACATTGTCAGAGAATGATCACTGTCAGTGCTCTAAGCCAGAGAAAACTAATAACATGAGTGGCAAGCTTCCTGAGAGCATTTGGAGTATTTATGTGGCATTCCAAAGGAAGATCTGTAAACAAGACTACAACAAAAATACAATTTTATTGATATCCACCTGATTTATGTTTACAGCATATGTTGATAATAACCCTATTTCTCAGAGAGTCCATCGTGAATGCTAATTTAGTGTTACTGAGTCAAAAACAAACAAGTGAGCTTTATGTGACGGTGTACTCTATGCATTTTCATGTGATCGTGTTTACAGTGACCCGAGTCTCGAGTAAAGAAACCAGATTACTTTTGCCAAGCACAGAATGTTTTCTAATGAGTTTATAAGTGCATCCTGTCCATAAATGGAGCTCAGGGACTATGAAGAGAGCCTCAGCGTCTGTTTCATGAAACATGAATAAAGGTTATTTTTAATATCTTATGCCATGCTTTTATTTCGCCAACTCACTCTTCAAAGGAGAACATCTCAAAGTCCCAGAAGATCGTCTGCAAAAAGTTGTTACATTTTGAACTTTCTTTCATCCTAACTTGAAACAGAGAAGATTTTAAGGTGTTTTCTGTGATTAAGTTACAGGGAAATAAATAGTGATTTGGTAAATATTAGATTGGCCTGATTAGAAGAGTTTTCCGTAACACAAAAAAAAAAAAAAAAAAAGTTTATTGATCAATGTATGACAATAACATAACAGTGGAATGAAATGTTTCAGCATAAATTAAGTGGATCTCTAATTGTTCATGTATAATTTTGACAAAATTGATATGGTCCTCTTAGAAAGCGTTCAATTTTCACTAATCAGTACATTTAAATGAAGAAAAAAATCTACTAGGTCTGTTCCAAGAGTGGATGAATGTTATACTAGGTGAGAGAAACCTGAATAAAGAGATAAGGTGATGTGCCTAAGCAGTAAAATACAAAATCTCAGCTGGCACAAATCTGTTCAGTGGAGTCTGAACAATCTACTCCAGCTCGGATCTAGGAAACCTAGGTTTTTGCTCTGGCTGTGGAATTTGGTTAAAAAACAAAAAAAAAGAAAAACCCAAAAAACAACCAAACCCAAACATTCAAAAATCACTGGGATTCATGGAAAATAAACAGTCTCAATAAAAAATGGAAAGCAAAACTCCCCATGACTTTACCACTAATGAAAGCTCTTGGTGATGGAATGTATCCTGGCTCTGTTCTGACCATCTTAAATAGTGACTTCTGTGCACAAGCCTGGTGAAATGTGACTGGTTAGGTGTATCCAAGGAATCCCAAAATGGCATGACATTGGGAATGTCATGCTGCTAGGTATGTTGCGGCAGGATTATTAACTCTTGTTCTTTACTGCTCCTACCACTTACAAAATACCATTGATGGTGTTGGCCTCTCTCAGCAAGACAGAATGTGAAACCATTCCCTTTAGGTTGTTTCACACAAAGTTGTACAAATGGAGCTGATCAAGAAGTCACTTAGCTTTACTGTCAGAGAAATATTATTCCTGAAATTTCCTTACAATGGATTCTGATTTTGGTCTGTTCCTGTCTTAAAAAATCCATGAGAATACTTCTCTCTGATTTCAGTGAGCTTTTGCAGCCATATGAGGACTTTTGTCCGACACCACTTTAAAAGATTCTATTCGTCCCAAAAGGCAGAAAGTAGAACGTTTACTTCTGTATGTGTGGTGTAATACCTATTTATCTACCGATCACTGATAGAACTGCAACAATTAACCAGCCAATCACAGAGATCTACATTTCCCATAAACACCACCCAGGATATATAATAATATATCACAGAATCACAGGGTGGTTCAGGTTGGAAGGGACCTTGAAGATTACCCAGTTCCAACCCCCTTGCCATGGGCAGGGACACCTCCCACTGGACCAGGCATTTCTTACTTTTCACAATGAATTCTTATGAGTTATCAAAGTTCCATAAATAAATAAACAAAACAAAACAAATAACTGAGTATTGACTCTAAGGAGAAATGCAGGCACAAAGGTATAGAGAAAAGTGAAGATCACATAGCTGATATTATTTTTAATTTACAGGAAGGCATTTTTTTCTTGATTCATTTTTTAACTTATTTCCTGTTTTCACCTTTTCCTGTTTTTCTGGAAGCTCTAAACTGCATTGAAATTGATTCCCCTGAAACTGCAAGGTCAAAATTCAAGTCTTTTTTAAATACCTGCAGTTCCCACTGCCTTCATATGGAGCTTGTAGCACTTAAAGGTTTTGAAAAACAGCCTCCTAGTCTAAAATGGTCAGGGAAACAGTGCAAAGTGATAAATCTCCCTCTGGCTGAGCCAAACTCCATGCTGGAGAGGTAGGTCTGAACCAGGAGCTAAACTCCGTTCTTTACCATGGGAATACAAAGCTCAAGCCTCCAGGAAAATTGATCAGCTGATGGTTGGTAATTAGCACAGTACTTGTGGAAGAGGCAGGTGCCTAAAACATCTGTTGCTAAATTTCAGCATCATTCAAGGTTTTGTTCGCTGGCATAAGGGCAACTAAAAGCAGCAGTTGCGTATGGAAGATTCCTTGTCGGGTTTCAAAGGCAAAGGCCAAAAAGTCTCTGCCAGTGATTGCACTGGGTTTCTAATGTGAACTGCATGCTACTAACAAAGAACACTTCTCCATAGAAAATAACCCTCTTTAATCCCAATGAAAACCTAAAACTACCGATAGTGACATCTGGTGGCACCTAAAAATGTCACATTTGAAAGTAAATCCCTTGGTGCAAAATGAAGATTGGCAGATTGTCAGTCTTACGGCCTGACACTTTTCCAGCTGGAGTTAATGGAAGTCTTATTCAGTGATATGGAACTGGCATATCAATGAATTCCCCCTTCCTCACCTCAGCCAGCGATGCCTATGAAACCTCAATCCACACGCAGTTATGGCACGGTCTCCACTCTGCCTATATGTTGAGTGAATGAACTGAACACTTAGAGGTTTCTCAGGGACTCTTCATATTCCCCGTGGGCACTGCACAAAATATATCATGTAAATGTGACTTATACATATGGTGCTTCAAATGAGAGATGCTACCATCTATGAAGAAATAAATGTGGATACAAATGGACTTTGGCACTATGATATATGACACCTCTCCAGCCGGGAGAAATATATCAGGTGTCTTCAATTAAAATAATAATAATAATCCTCTCAGCCCTGTTCAATTCAAGCCAACCATTTAATTCAGTTTTCTCTCAGCTGATCCCAGTAACTCTGCTGTAGTTCCTAGAACTCCCTCTCAGTGACCTCTGCTCTGCCCACTGTTGCAGAAACATTTGTCTGGTCCCACATTCTCTGCGCCCTTCTTTTCTTCATCTGCATAGATGGCACCTTGGTTATTTTTCCTGCTGGTCCTGATGCAGACTGTCTGATTACTGTCACAGCAGAAAAACAAACTGTGGTATAGGATGGAGAAAGAATACTGCATATGCTGTTAGCACATTGCTCTCCCAAAAAACCTGTGATGAGATTGCTGCTAGTGTCCAAGTTGAAGAACCAGAACAGCCCACACATTTCATTCTGCATGTCTCCATTTTGGTTCTTATTTTGCTAGCCAGGATGCTAGCCAAGGACCTGGTTGTCTTGATATGGAAGTGAAGAAATATTTTCCAGTCTGAGACACTCAACTTTGCTTTCCCAGAAAGAAGCATCATCTTTCTCCCCTACATTTCAAGTCATATTTGTTTGTAAGAGAAACTTCTAACACACAAACAAGTGTGAACTGCAGTAATAGCCTTTTCAAGCTAAAACACATGGCTACATTTGAGATGAAGCATTGGCACCCCCAAAAGACACTTTTCATAGCAATATTATGTGTATTACATCATATGTAGACACCAACAGGAATTTTGGGACCCTACTGAGGTATCTTCTAGCACAGGAGCATATGGAGATATGCTGAGGCTCAGATAACTGTCACGTTGCTCTTCTGTTTTCCCTGAGGTACTGCCTGGAGCTCTCTCTGATGAGGAATTCTCAGCAAGCATCATATGCAGCTAAAGCCAAAACACATGCTCATGTATGTGGGTGTGCACACACATGGGCAAACGAGGATCCATGCCTGTATGTAAGTCAATAGTAATGCCTGGAACTTCAGTAGAGCAATCCCCCTATCGATTGTCAACTGCTTTCTTAGAAAAACAGGTTGTTCACTGAACACAAAAATATAAAAATGAATAAAATTTGGGTTTATACATTAAGTATTAGTGTTAATTTGCAAACAAGAGATATATATGTAGCTGTCCCCTCTGTCTTGCTGATAAACCTCCTCAGGTACAACTTTTGGACATTTTTCAGCTTGCTATACCTTCCCGCACTTACGTAGCTCCCTCACCTCTGATCTTCTTTCAGAGAAGATTTCTCAGTCTCCAAGGGATAACCACAATATGCAGTGTGCATCTCCTGGAGCTGGCAGAGCTTGAGGAGAATGGCAGCTTCTCAGTCCTTTTATAAACACTTCACAACCCTGTCAGTGAGCAAACAACGAGGAGCCTTCACAGTGAGCAGCAGAGCAGGCTTTGAGTTAATAGCTGACTGATCCTCAGATTTAGGTGAAAGAAACAACATGCGAGTTTGTGCCCAAATGGCACCAACTCTGGGACTGGAAACAAATATTTTAGTCTCACTTCAGGAAAGCTACTGATTCATTCAGGTGATACTCAGTGCCTATATTTATGATTTCCTCATTCATCTATGCTCTGATTGACTCAGTTTTGGAGATGTGTTCAATCCACCAGGCAAAGTGCCCAAGGTGAAAATTTCCTTTGGAGACTCAGAAACATGAACTGTCATAGCTGAATTCTGGCCGTATCTGGGCCCTTGTAGCTGAACTGTTTTCCCTTGTTCTCAGTGTGTGTTTGGACAGGGACCACTCCAGCCTAAACTCACTTTTTCTTCTCTATTGCTACTGTTCTTTTGAGGGGGTTATGAGGTATCAAGCATATGGATTACACTAACAAAATAGAGGGTTTCTGCCTCAATAAAACCTTCCCGTAAAAGACAGAATACTGCTGGATAAATTAAGGGCTTCGACCAATAAATGCAGGCTCTCCAGACTGCTTGACGAGCTAAGAGAGTTTTTCCCATTCAAAAGAATTTTGAGACTGAAACTGGTTATAAGAGAGTTCCTGTGGAGAATCTATCTTAGAGAATGCCCCAAAATGGCACCACCCCTTAAACTGAGCATATTTTTAAAGAACCATAGAATCATATTTGCCTCAGATAACCCTGCATTTTGAACTTTACCTGTGCATTCACAAATTTAGCCAATACAGTTAGTAGGTTACTAACTCAGGCCATGTCTACAGTACCCTCTTGTGCATTACCTAACATATAGAAACTTTGCTTTGGTAGTAAAGACATAACACCACTCTTGTCTTTTGATCACAGATGAAGATTTTTGGCAAAGAAAATGAATACAGATGGTAATTAGCAAAAAAACCCCTTTTTTCCCCTCTGCTGACAAGAAAACTGAAGTTCATTGTTATATGAAATGGATTACAATACCAGTTCCTGAGTTCCTGCTTGGAAGAGACAACAAGGGGAGCTGTCTCAGCAAAAAGTAGTTCT
Organism: Rhinoptilus africanus; assembly: GCA_013400135.1. NCBI lineage: Eukaryota > Metazoa > Chordata > Aves > Charadriiformes > Glareolidae > Rhinoptilus > Rhinoptilus africanus. Next base: position 102,917 of record VXBO01005286.1, read on the forward strand.
CGGATAAGCTGTTCAGTGATTTTTGTTTTTGCCTTCAGGCACAAGAGATTGAAGAGTTTACCTTCTTGAAATTGGAAGCAGACGCCTGCCAGTGGAGTATTAGGAGCTTGTACAATAACCGCAGCAGAGACCGAAGAGGCAAAACAAATTCACAAAGACATTGAAGTTTTGTGACTGCTTTAAAAAGTTTCTGGAGTCCTTTCTTTGGATACTTTTGATTTTCAAGGTGGAAAAAAAAGCTTTTGCAAAAGACCCTGAATTGAGATTCAGAAAGCTTGCTATGTACATCCCAAATTAGTTACAGATTTCTTCTGTCAATTTCGTTATAGGACTTAAGATGACACACAAAAGAGCACATAGGAGCTTAAAATGCAACTTAAATAGAAATTAGACACATATATCAAAAGAAGAGATCAAAAATATCTTCCTGTGTCTGCTAGGATGCTGATGAATTCAATGATCTTCGAGTCCAGGAGAGATGTACTGTATATCAAGCTTACACCTCTCATCCAAAAGTCATTGATCTTTTCATCACAAAAAACAGCTGCATGGAGCTCAGCCATTGAACATGCCTAGAGATGCTATCACTTGCCTCGGGCTGTTTGGGATTCACAGAGTAGGTATTTTTAATTCCCACAAAGATTGTGAGGCAGAATAGCCCAAACCGAAAACAAGCATGGATTATGTAGGACAATAACCTCCTTTGTAGTAAGAAAGACATGATGCTAAGTGTCATAAAGGAGCTCTGCAAACAGAGTAAAATAAGCTTGATAAATCTAGGAAGAAAAGCATGCATTTAAAATTTCTCATCACGTGTGGCAGTAGCAAAAGGTGTCTATCTTTCTTCTACTTGTTCTTAATTTACTATATGGGTATATCAGTTTTGTGAAAACATAGTGCCAAGGCAGTTGCACCTACTGAACTGTGGTTTGGGTGTGACTTTGCAGAAAAGTGAGGACTGAGAAAAGCTCAAAGAGCTGAGGGCGGCCTGAGCAGGCAGGGACCCAACAAGCAGGGAGCACATGTAGGGAACAGCAGGAGCAGAGACCTAAATTTTGATAAGAGCAGACCCATGAATAAGCTCTCAAAACCAGAGATGGTGGCACAGAATTTGTGCAGCTTTAGGACAACTGAGAGCTGTTGATCTGAGAGCAAGCCAAGGACTCACCCTTGAAGGACACAGCAGAGAATGTGCTGGATGTTTGTATTTAAATCATCTTCTTAAATCTCACCAACAGTTATCTGTCTATTCAAATAAATAAATGAATAAAAATCATCATCATCAATTAAGTCTTTTCTGTTCAAACACAACAATATTTACATGATCATGGTTTGCATGTAGGGAGCCCTGCGTTTCTTTGACATATGTGCTTTAAAGAAAATTGGGACGGGCTTACAACCCCTGGAGGGTCTTATCGTAACACCTTAATGTTCATTATGATTTGACATATGCTGGATGCAGCATGGGGCAGAAGGTGGAAGGAGAGAGAAGACAGGAGAAAGTCCAAAGCCAAGGATGTAAACTCATGCAACAGTTTCATAAATGAAGGAAGAATGAGGAGGTGGATGTAGGTAGTGATTCTGCCATGTGATGCTCCTGTTTCCCAGGCAGAGCAAACAGAGTCCATTTCTTGTGAAGGACAGGTAAATTCAAAGTGGGTTCATTCAGGCTTGAGTTGGGAAAGGAGCAAGAAATGTGAACTCAAGGAAATTTCCAAAAGCAGTTCAGCACTTGAGAAGGTAAGGATTAAGGCAACCGGTAAGTATAATCTGTAATCGAGTTTTCACCTCTTCTTTTGCAAACCATAATTTCATCCTGATTTGATAGATTAAAGGTATTTCTTTTAAACCTTGGCTGGTATCAAAGAGATTTTAGGGTGTCTGACAGACTTGTTTCCTTGTCAGATTGACAAATATGACAGACTGAAGTGGAATGCCTCTTTATGTACCAGGAGAATCCCAAAACTGGGAAACATAATTTGAACACCACTCCCAGACACTGACAGATCATACAGTAAATCAATCTCCTGCTATAAACTTCTACACGTCCTCTTTAAGAGATAAAGAAAATCATGGTGCTCAAGAAAACAACGCTATTGTCATTACAGAGGCTCCACTCAAGACTGACCCTGGAACTAAAGGCAGGAGAGGAACACGCGTAACATTGGACCTTCTCTAACAAGTATCTGACACTGTGGCACTGCTTTCACATCCTAAACTAATCTCCTCTCTGAATCTGTATTATGTAGATTCTTCATATCAATTGATGTTAGATCAGGCTCTACACGCTGCAGTCTCACCACTTAGGACCTAACTCATCCTGAAAATTGTACACCAAATTGACATTTTTAATTTCTCTGTAAGATCCAGGCATTTCTGATGACCGGGACATTTCCAGACTTGAGACAGTCGGGCAAACTTGAACTTTATTTTCTCAGAATAAGATAAAAATATTTGTCCCTTAGAGGGTAGTAACTATTTTACAGAGAAGCCAGTTTAGAACTAATTCATTTTGGCTACCATCATATTAAATGGGGAGTTCAAGAGAGACAGGGAACTACTGGAGAGAGTCCAGAGTAGGACAACAAAGACGACTGAGGGATTGGAGCATCTCCCTTTGAGGAAAGGCTGAGAGAGCTGGGACTCTTTAACCTCGAGAAGAGAAGGCTGAGGCCAGACCTTATTAATGTTTACAACTATCTAAAAGGTGGGTGTCAGGAGGATGGAGCCAGGCTCTTTTCAGTGGCTTCCAGTAACAGGACAAGGGGTAACAGGCACAAGGTGGAACATAGGAAGTTCCGATTGAATATGAGAAAAAACTTCTTTACGGTGAGGGTGGCAGAGCACTGGAACAGGCTGCCCAAGGCGGGTGTGGAGTCCCCTTCTCTGGAGACTGTCAAGAACTGCCTTGATGCAGTCCTGAGTAATGTGCTCTGGGCAATCCTGCTCTGGCAGGGGAGTTGGACTAGATGATCTCTAGAGGTCCCTTCCAACTCTGAAATTCCGTGAAATTCCGTGAAATGGAAATCTGCATATGGGCTGATCCTTCTAGATAGTTAGGAGAGTCTCTGATTTCATGGGATATGTTAAGGAACTGTAAAGATATAATGGTTGCTAACTTCCAGAAAACTTTATCTGAAAAGCTGGTATCATTCTAGAGTCCTAAATTGCCGATCATTTAAAATTATGACTTCAGAATGCCAGCCCATAAAAGTGTGATACATTAATTTCTGGGAGAACTACTTATGACTAGGTGGAATTTTTGGGCTGATGTCTTCCACAGTGACTCAAGATCTTTGATATTGCACTGGAGACCATCAGTGCAGATGTTTGTGCATGAAAACTGTTTTGCTCAATATCTAGAGGCAAATTTATAATCACAATTTATTGCTTAAATGTGATTTAAAATATATATATATATTACATAGTAAAAAAGTAACAGAGTCTAATTTAGCAAGCTTTTGCAAATAATAATCAATCCAACCAAATAAAATTATTTAACTAAGATGGAATGAGTGCTTACTGTGGAACAATATATCACCAATGATTGGAACAGGTGCACAAAGTGTCTTAATAAATCAGTAACCTGGAAAACACATCAATTATTTTGAAGGTTAATGGGTTTTTTTGTTTGTTCTCCAAAATCATGAAGATATTTTCCTGAATGCTTCAAACTATTCAAAAATAAACCAAACCAACAACCTTGATAAAAAAATTAAGGGGGTTTTATAAAGCAGAATAAAGCATTAGTCACCCAAAATTAAGCACAATATATTTATACTGGGATCTAGAGGAACTGTTGTAGCACAATATATATTGGACTGTAGACAAGATACTAAAAAGAAGTAATTGTAGTTATAACCACCATCTCACTTGAAATTAATTCAGGTCATCAATTTTAATCAGAAACATTCTTTAGGGAAACAGTATTTATTTTTTGTGGGGGAAAGACTAGTGGCAAAGATTTCTAAAAACCAGCACAGGAATCTTGTCAAAATATGATGCAGTGACTAATCTGATACTTGGAATACTTTTCTGCAACCTAGCAGACCCTGGAATTTTGTCATTAATTTCCTAATCAATAATCTGAGGTCATATAAGCTTTTGAGGAGTCTTCGTTTATTTTCAAAAGAGTAACAACTTTAATCTTTTCTTGTACAGATTGAATACCTGTTTTCCCATCTATACATCATATTTTTGTCAAACAAATCTTTGTATCTTTATGGCCTACCAATATCTTAAGGAGGCCTACAAGAAAGCTGGTGATGGACTTTTTAAGATGTCAGGTAATGGTAGGACTAGGGGGAATGGATTAAAACTAAAGATAAATCATTTCAGAATGGGTGTTAGGAAGAAGTTGTTCACCATGAGGGTGGTGAGACACTGGAACAGGTTGCCCAGAGAGGTGGTGGAGGCCCCATCCCTGGAAGTTTTTAAGGCCAGGCTGGATGGGGCTTTGAGCAACCTGGTCTAGTGGGAGGTGTCCCTGCCCTGTGGGAGGTTGGAACGGGATGATCTTTAAGGTCCCTTCCAACCCTGAAAAATTTATGATTCTAAATGTCCAAAGGATATATGGAAGAGGAAAGTCACACAATAACACAAGATGGATAAGGATGTAAAATATATGATTACAGCAATAATTTTTTACATACTTCTTACAATCCAAATATAAGGACATAGAACTTAAATAAATTCATACAAAATAAAGTCAATATAAGTGGGTTTAGATTCTCTGAAGGCTGCAGAAACAAGTTCCTTAACAGTTTATGGCTGTAATTTTGGTTATCTGCTTCCATTACAAGTGGAATGCAGTCTTTAACAAACATCGTAAAAGCAATTAATATGTAACAGATTTTGTATGAGTGAGTAAATTTAGAAACAGATTTCTTAAAGAAAGAAAATGTAGTTAAAATCACCAAAAGTGAGGCAAGAGGAGAAAAAAAAAGTGTGGAAATATTCAGAACTTTAAAGTAATTTAATCAAATGGGAACTCTTGTTTGCCTTGTCTTCCAGTATGCTCTTGGACTTCCAGAGAGAATGAAGAACAGAAAGATTTAAACAGATCACTTGGAAACTTAGACAGTAGAAAATTTCACTCACAAAAAGATATTTTTAATGAAAATTAAGATTGTGTATAGGCAAATTTCATAATGTAAACTGATTTGCAAAGGTAACATAGAGCTAAAAGCCATTTATATTCTTTAATCTCTGAAAAGGAAAAATTACCTATGTGCATTTTTAGCATGGGCTGCATGGTTGCCTATTTTGACTAAATTATGTACAGTACGCATTTGAGTTTGTTTTCTCTTCACAGTTTATTCTACCTTTAAATATTTTGTTGCTAACTGTACTCAGATGTAAATCTATTAGATTCAATGAAGTATTTCAGATTTATAGAGGCAGAAGCAAATAAATCAGCATCACAGATTCACCTACCATTTCTTATGCAAAGAAGGGGTTGGGAATAGGGGTGGAAAATGGAATCCCTATTTCTGTTGAGGTTTTTTTTTCCTATCAACTTGTGGATTCTTACTATTTGGAAGGATTAGTTTTTCCTTGCTTTGCATCAGAAATGTTTTTAAATTTCACGTAGTTCATGCGTTATTTTGTCTAGGGAGTTTAGTTCACCTACTGATGAAAAAGGTCTATTTTAATTCCCTGCAATCCAGACCGGACCCTTTGAAATGCACCATTGAGCTCCTCAGGGCATCCTACAGATGGCAGCAGCACTTGTGCCATATGTTCCCTGTGGCAATTCACGACAATAGCAGGGCAAATTAAAAATAGTTTGTCATTTTGGAAGAGATATTTAGTACAAAGTATTTTTGAAGCAAAAGAGCAGGGATGACGTGCATCTGGAGGAAGAAGATTAGACTACTTTACAGCACGAGTGGCAGAGATATATGGTGCTTCTGTATAATATAGCCTAATTTAGAGAAAAGAAATTGACCTGCTAGACAAAGCCTGAATATGTGATTATGATTCATACAGGGACAACTATGGATCACAGAGATAGACAGAGGACTAGAACAAAAATCCCTCAGTTTCTTCCCTTTCTCATCTGAAGTCAATTCAATTCTTCCCTTTCTCATAAACCCAAGATTTCATAATAAACAAACCCAAAGCTAAAAGCTAACTAGACTGTTGCATAACACAGCAAATTGATTAAGAACTGTCATATAAAGTGTGATATTTCAAATAACAGCTAAGTTAAGTGTTAACTTTCTTACTGAAACCCTCTAGCCCACAGTCCAGTTCCAGAGTCTGAGCAGCATGCACAGAGAAATAACCTTCAGACTCTATTGCTTTTGATCTTGTGTGAGTCCAACAGCCTTCTTTTCTCTATTATCCTGTAGTTAGTATTCATGTAATCTTGTTTTCTTACTCTCAAGATAAACAAGCAATTGACAGTCCCTTCATTTTCAGCCAACCTTACAATTAAAAAGCTGCAACCACTTTCACAGATGTAATTAGCAGCATGTGGGAATTCTAGATCCAGCCCTCCACCATGACTGTCACCACTGAAGCAGATGTGTCTAGACTGCAGACAGAGGGGTGATGGAAAGTCCTACCTGAGCTACCTCAAGCTAATTTGTGTTTCAATAACAGAGAAGATACACGAAAGAGACCTCTGTATAGTGGCACCAACCAAAAAAGCACTCCCATGACCTTGTGTCAGCTTTGTTATCATTTGAACTCAAACAAAAGAAAAAGGCGAAAAGTTTTCCTCCTTCTGTTCTCCAATTCAGACCTATTGCTAACGCAGGCTGTATTTCTGTTGAGTCAATACTACTTTTTGAAAGCCCTGATGCTACATGTGTTATGGGCCAGCAACCAAAGTCAGCAGTTGCTTGCAATCCCTAGACTATCCACCTCTACAGTACAGGTTTTAATCCAGCTATTCCTGCACAGAGTCTGTCAGTTCCAGAAGAGTGGCATTCTTCATATGAAGACTTTGAAAAATATATTATTAGTTATCCCACTGTATTTTTCTTTAATTCACACTGAGTTAAAAATATGGACTTAATCTCTAAATTGAAAATTTAATTTTGATGTTCATTCGCTGATGTTTGTCGTGCCTTTCTCTGACTGATTAAGGAAGCCAATGTTTTCTCTTTGTGAGGATACCAGATCACAGTGATCATCTTTTGATAAATCACTGGATTGAAAGCTTTACAACTCTAATTTTAATGGATTTTTCTTAGTCTTTGAATCACTTTTGTGACTTTTTTCTCTTCCTTTTGCCAACTTTATGTTATTTTAAAAGAATATTGTCACTAGACTTTTATGGAATATTAAAGTTTCTGTTTCAGCAATAGTACACATGGGAAGAAAATATAATAATTTCCTTATTCACTGATAACTAGACCCAATGAATCTTCTTGCCACAGCATTTTAACTCTGGAAAATTAAAATTTGTCTACTGTGACCTCAAAATCCTTTCAAGAATCACAGCCTGCTACTATAAAAACCTAATTGATAGAGAACCTCTGCATTTTTGGGATGTGCATATATAAACAATACATTAGGGGAAAAATAAGTGAACATTTACATTTTATTCAGAAAGACACTACATTGCAAAATATACATTCATCTCTGAACAAATTAGTAGATTGTCAGACACAGGAAATACAGGAAAAACAACAAATGACTGGTGGGTTGACAGAGGACAACAATTGAGAATGAAGAAATTACACAAAATATTAGAAATGGATCAATTGTAAATACCTGTTAAAAATATTTTTAGTGAAGGTATAGATTTACCTAGTAGCGTGAAAATGAAAGTGTCAAAATTAAAATAGAACACCTGAAAATGTTTTTTCTATCAATATGTTATGCTGTAGAACGTTTTTCTAAAGGAAGATTTGTCTCTTGGGACATTTTAAGCCCAGGCTAGAGAAAATATCTGGATGGAAATAATCTTGCCTGAGTAGAGATCTGGACCAGATGGTCTCATTATTTCAGTAAATAAATAATGTAATGAGTCTATAATACCATGATCTATTGAGTAAGCAAATGCCATTTTTCATTACCAATTTTCTAAACATACTTTTTGGAAGCGAATGGTCACTCTGGATGCAAAACATAACTTTAATAAGAAAATAATTCCATTTTCCAGGAAGTCTGAGTAGATATGAAATTACAATATGCTTCTACATCTTAGTCTTAGAGCAGAGATGCATCTTGGGAAATTTTCATATAGCATAGTAACATTAAACAAGTTTCAGTGAAAAACATACAAAGCTAATTTTCTAGGACTTTATCTGCTTCCTTCTATAAAATATTGCAGAATGCATTGACTTCATTAATATTTGAATCAAGCCCTAAATTCACTTTTAGAAAACAAAATAAACTGTAGACTCTAAACATAATGAACCCTTTAAAAAAAACAATAAGCTTATTCATCCACCAGAAAAATACATTAAAATAACATTAAAGTTGTGATGCAAAACAATAGAAGTGAAGTAATGCTTACCATATGGCATACAACACACTGACACAATGGAGCACATTTAAAAAGTAGTTAAAGGACACCCTGTAGTGTCTAGGTGTAGGGTGACATCTGGTAGCTCTTCTTTCTTGACTCAGAGTTTAATTTCATTTGATTTTGTGTCACAGTCCTCCTTTTAGTGTACTGAATTAACTTTGTATTTCAGTACTTGGACTGAAATACAGCAAATGGACTCAGCTCAGAGGACAGTTTAAAAAGAGGCAGATATATATGCACAGAGTTTCATATAAACTAAGATTTCTTTTTTACTCCCTTGTTTGAGATGACGTACACATTGAATAGCAATAGAAGGTTTGTCATCGCTCAGTCTTTTACAAAACATACAAAGTTATTTGGAATTGAAGCCTGTTTCCTAATTTCCTGTCAGTCATGAACCTAAGATCCAAGTGCCGAACTATTTTGTGTCTTTCTCACCAGGTGCTTCTATTGAGATATCTTCCTTTCGTGGAAAACATGGTTGTCTGATTAACCACATAATGCACCACTGCAGGTTTTGTTTGCATACTCACCCATCAAACCTATGGTGCCTTGGTCTTTCCTATATTAGTTGGCCAAATTGCATCTGAATGGTTCCTCAAACAAGTCATATAAATTATGGTTACAGTTCAGTTATCAGATGACCAGTCCCTCTATGTGTAAACAAGCTGCACTTTTGAAGTTAAACCTTAAACTTGCTATTCTGATAGAGATGCTTTAAGCCCACTTGGTTGTGTCAAATGGCGTCAGAAGCCTACACAATCCCCTAAGCAACACTTTAGGTTTCTACCTCTCCTGTTGTGTATCGTTCTCCTGTAAATCACCATCATGCTGGGCATCCTTTTGCAGATAACTTAGATATTCTAAGGCAGTGGTGTCCAAACTTTTTTAGTGTGCAACCTTATCAGTAAAAAATTTTTGAGCATGTGCCCCCGTATATGCATATTGATTTATTATTAAAATATATACACATACTACTTAATTAATATATTATGTACTTTACAAAACATACACAAAAATAGAAATTAGAAAAAGGTGAGATAAACATGAAATAAATGCTATTTAAAATCTTTTATTTTATTTGTAAATAATAGAAAATATATTTTCTTCCTGCACCTCAATGGATTGCCTTACACATCCCATTTGAGAGACCAGTGATCTAAGGCATCTCATATGTTATTAGGCACCTCTGCACAGCCAACAGCTAGGCCTTGTTCGAGGACTACAATGAGAGTTTTGTCATCCAGCACACATTTAAACACCTCACGGAATCATGGAATTTCAGAGTTGGAAGGGACCTCTAGAGATCATCTAATCCAACTCCCCTGCCAGAGCAGGATTGCCCAGAGCACATTACTCAGGACTGCATCAAGGCAGTTCTTGACAGTCTCCAGAGAAGGGGACTCCACACCCGCCTTGGGCAGCCTGTTCGAGGGCTCTGCCACCCTCACCGTAAAGAAGTATTTTCTCATATTCAATCGGAACTTCCTATGTTCCACCTTGTGCCTGTTACCCCTTGTCCTGTTACTGGAAGCCACTGAAAAGAGCCTGGCTCCATCCTCCTGACACCTGCCCTTTAGATACTTGTAAATATTAATAAGGTCTGGCCTCAGCCTTCTCTTCTCCAGGCTAAAGAGTCCCAGCTCTCTCAGCCTTTCCTCATAAGGGAGATGCTCCAATCCCTCAATCATTTTTGTTGCCCTACCCTGGACTTTCACAGTATTCCAGTTGTGGCCTCACCAGTGCAGAGTGGAGGGTGAGAATGACTTCCCTTGACCTGCTGGCCACACTCTTCCCGACGCAGCCCAGAATTCCATTGGCCTTCTTGTCGACAAGGTCACATTGCTGGCTCATGGATAATTTACTGTCTACCAAGACCCCCAGATCCTTTTCTTCAGAACTGCTCTCTAGGAAGTCCACCCCTAACCTATACTGGTGCCTGATATTCTTCCTCCCCAGGTGCAGGACCCTACACTTTTCCTTATTGAACCTCATTA
>VXBO01005286.1:113701-128959 GCA_013400135.1 Rhinoptilus africanus
ACCACTAGGGCACCCATCTCATTCATTAGTGGGCCTACATTTTCCCTAGTCTTTCTTTTTCTATTGATATACTGAAATCTGAATCAATACTTATCAATACTGAAAGTATTGATATCAATCAAGAGTATATCAATACTGAAAGTATTGATATACTCTTCTTGTTATCTTTAACCACTGTGACCAAGACGAGTTCTGCTTGAGCTTTGGCCTTTCTAATTTTCTAATTACCTCAGTGTTTTTCCCTAAGCAGTATCCCAGCTCATCTGTCCCCATCTTCATGGCACAGAAGGAACAGAAGGCAAGAAACAGAAACAAACACCTTTACTACTTCTTTTATATTTTCTCCTCTCCTAGGGCATTAGATATTTCCATCATCTGTCTATGAAGAATAGAACTAGAAGCAGATGTAGAAATCTGAACGACATCGCTGTACACCTACTAGTGAATGAAACAGTGGCATGACATTTTGACTTATCATATTGCTGAATTCTCATAACAGCTGTTGGCAAACTTTAGCCTGGGATACTTAGCAGTTTCAGAAACATTTCCAGGCATAGTTCAGAGTTTATGATGTGACCTCTGTCTTGGGGGCCAAGAGAAGCCAGATTAGCCAGTTAGCCTCAAGACCAGTAAAATGACATTAAAAAATATGGTTTCTGTCATGACCAGACACAGTTCCTGAACAAATTCCTCAGCACCTCAGAGTCTGTGAAACAGTTATATTCAATAGAATGTTTTACCTCTGAAGGCAACTGGTAGCTAATGCGTTGACAAGAGTCAGAAGAGCAACATGTCCTGGAGAGAACTTCTTCAAAAAAGTTGACATAATTATTGTATAACCTTGACATTTATCTAGTATAATTAATGTAACCCTCAAACAATGCTCCTCAAGCATGACCCTTTAGCCAAATACCTTCAATGACCAAATTTCTATAGCTTGAGTACAAACATTGTGGCTTTCTATCTGAACTGGTCTCTGGTTTTTCCATACACTGCTTTAATCTTGTGCATTGCCTAACTGAACTTAGATTCCCATACAGTCTCTATCTATCTTGCTCTTCTGTCTTTAATTCAGTCCCTGCCTATCTCATCTCTAATATCTAACTAAGATGTAACACTAACTCCCAGCCAATCCTTATCTAAACTAATCTAACCTATTTATCTACAGTATCTTTTTCCCTTCTGCTTTTTATATTCTCTGCCAGCCTAAAGGTTCGGCAGAAGTAGAGATTTCTACTCATGGAAGGTGTCTGGCAATTGGACTACTTCTTCCAAACATTTAATGCTATCAAAGTGTCATTCCAATTTACCAAACTTCAGTTTATGTAGCTGTCATTCAACTAGCTATGTATTTCCTTAATAAAACAAGATAGTTTGGAATGATAATATCTATTTTAGTGGCAAAATAACAGAGAAAGTAAAATGAATCTTTCTGTTAGAACAACATCTAACTAGATCATTTTTCCATCTTTGAGAGTGGCTCAATAACAGAGGCTGATTGAACAATAAAAAAGAACCACATATGTTTAAGATAAATCCTTCTTTTCACATACTGCCTACCAGCTTTTTGTATTCAGTTATTTGGGACAAAGATTACATCCAAACCATATTTTACCACCACCACCACCAGATCTATTCCCAATGAAACTGTCTGACCTTTTAAAACTCATTTATGCTTTTGTCCTAAAGCATTCTATGGCAACAGATTTCACAACTGAATGATGCACTGTGTGGAAAGCACTTACTTTTATTTGCTTTAAACTCTCTGCCTAATAATACATTAGGTCGTCCTTAGTTCTTATATTGTTTCAAATAGTGAATAATTGTTCTTATTGCTATGCAGCACGTCACTGTGATTAATGTCTTTCTCATATTGCTAGCAAACTGAGTTCTAGTCTATTAACTGTCTCCTTTTATGAAAGCTGTTACATATTTCTGAACATGTTCAATTTTTCTATTATATTTTATTTGAGATAGGTGTACCAGAACAGTACATATTATGCAAGATATAGGTGCACCATAGATATATACAGACTACAGTAATCTTCTGTGCTCTGATGAGTGCTTAAGGTATTATTATCACCAATATCAGTAGCATTGCAGAGTCTTCTGCTACTGTGATTTAACAGAAGCGAGAATGAGGATACAGAAGAGAAAACAAAATAAATATTGTTTTCACAGACATGATACTTGTAAGCACTCAGTGTAGCATTCCCATTTAACCTAAGCTGTCTCATACATATCTCCATATATAACCTGTCTCATATGTATCTTCATGTCTAAGTATGTCTTACAGCCTAAGCTTTTCCCTTTAAAATTTTCTCTTTGCCTTAAGAATGTTTAAGCAGACCAAGTTGGGGAATTCAGTGAGTTTGAAGGAAGGAAGGAAGGAAGGAAGGAAGGAAGAAAAAGAAGGAAAAGAAATAGAACGGTGAACTTGATCACAAGTTTACCATGGCTTCTCCCAGATTCTCAGCAGAGTGGTAGGGAATGTCTTTTTCTGTGATCACTGTTTATAATAATTTAAAAGTCAATGAGGACAAAGAATATCAGGGACTGTTTTTCTCTTGTAGCAGAATGAGCAGATGAAGAGAAGGATTTTGACTGTCTTGATCTTATAGCCATTGCCCGAATGCAAGTGACCTAGCAGGATAAAATGCAGATATGACAAAATAATGTCTGACTTTGTCATTCTATGATTCTATGATTCTATGATTTGTCATAATCTGTGTGTTTCTCACTTATATAGAAAATAAAAATCAGATTAATTAATCTGTAGGGGAATATTAGATTAAAAATATTTCATTAGAATAATGTTTTAACTCAAGAATTGCCTGTTATACCTTGAATAAAGTTTCAGTTGTCATGGTTCTATGCTGCTCATACGAAGCAAAATTATGGTGGATCTGACTTTTGAAAATTAGTCATTCTTCTTATTTAGTGAACTGGTAGGATCTGTTTGTTTAAGAATATGGTTCAGTTTAACATGAAATAACATTTGGTGGAGGGATAATGAGGAATTCAAAGGACAGCAGNAAGTATTACAGCCTAAGCTTTTCCCTTTAAAATTTTCTCTTTGCCTTAAGAATGTTTAAGCAGACCAAGTTGGGGAATTCAGTGAGTTTGAAGGAAGGAAGGAAGGAAGGANTGTGTGTTTCTCACTTATATAGAAAATAAAAATCAGATTAATTAATCTGTAGGGGAATATTAGATTAAAAATATTTCATTAGAATAATGTTTTAACTCAAGAATTGCCTGTTATACCTTGAATAAAGTTTCAGTTGTCATGGTTCTATGCTGCTCATACGAAGCAAAATTATGGTGGATCTGACTTTTGAAAATTAGTCATTCTTCTTATTTAGTGAACTGGTAGGATCTGTTTGTTTAAGAATATGGTTCAGTTTAACATGAAATAACATTTGGTGGAGGGATAATGAGGAATTCAAAGGACAGCAGCAAACAAAGGAAAAGTTTAAAAAACCCTACAAACCATACTGACCTAATATTGTTTTGCTAATATTTGGAATTTGAAAAAAAATTGTGCAAATTAATCATTGCTGAATGCCTTTTTACCAGTAGCACTACTTTCAACAGATTGCATACCAATCTAAATTCTAATGCAAATGCTTAGCTGCAGTGTACATTTTTAGGTCTACAACCTATTCCATCATTGATTTTCACCAGGAACTTAACAGGCACAAGCTTAATTTTCCTATCTCTAAAATGGAAATTATTCTGTATATTTAGGATGTATCTTATACCAGTTGCTTTTTACATTCATGTTGCTGGGGTTTTTTTCTTGGTAACATGAATAATTAAAAATCTTTACTGGGTCACACAAGCCCTCGGGTCTTGGCATACCATGCTTGTTCTGTATGTCCCTATTAAGTACCAAAACCTAAACCCAAGAGGTAGCCTGCAAAACAACAACAGGATGCTCATTTAAGACAGAAGGTACAGCAATCAAAACAGGCTGATCTTCCGTTTGACCTCAGCAGTCTTGTGCATTTTTACATTATGTACTCAGGCAGCTCTTTCGCTAAGTTTACCGAGCTGAACCTGAAAGAGTAGTGTTCTAGGCAGTACACCCTGATATTACAAGTGTAATGAATCTGACCCACTTAGATAAATTGCATTTGTACTCTGACTTAACACTTTGGTGCCACGCTCAGTCAGGCAACTGTCACCATCAAACCTACTCCTTTGGTAAGTCTCTTGCTTACTAGCTGTGACAATACACTGGCACTTAGCACCTTTACTGTTTTCAGAAAACTGAACATAAGTCTTCAATGCACTTGAAATCCAGGGTAATTTCTACTGAGATACCTACATATGAATGTAACAAACTTTTAGACTTCTTCACCTGTAATTTTGAAAGGATTAAATTAATTGGGTGCATACTTTAAACAAAACATAAATTATAATTGCAAAAGTAGCTTCATGGCTTGTGAATCCTTTGTGGGATTGATTTGGTTTTTTTCTTCTTAGTATGAAGCATATTGTCAGAACTTAACTTACAATAAATAACAGATAATTAAAGTATGCTCACTCACAGCAAGGCTAAGGTTGACCCTGTATTTATGAACTGACAAGCCATCTAGGCAGCTACTGTGCCTCAGGTGGTGCTATTGTATTCCTAATCACACTAACTGTCAATTAAAAAAAAGAAAAAGTAGAAGTTGCAAACATAATTATTACAATGAAATGAAAAAGTCGTTCCCACAGTAGCAGTGAAGCAGCTAAAAGGTCACAGACTGTCTTTCATTAAGAGTCTTTTAAAATATGTTTTTTTAAGCACAATGAACATAAATATACATTTTGTTCTTAAGCAAACCCCTAGATCCCTGCAAAGTTGTTGTAATGAGATTCTGTTTTAGTGTAATTTTTCTTCAAAGCAGCAGACAGTAGTCAGTTCCATATGTCCCTGTACAGAGTTTGTTTCATAAGTGTTATGTCTGCATTTTTTTTACAGAAAAGGTGGCTTTTTAGCAGAGGCTGAGTCAATAATAGTGCACCCAAATTCTTCCCGTTGTCTTTAATTGTGAATTTTACTGAAAAGGAGATGAGACCTCTATATTCTTTTAGTATTTCAAACATCTCATGATTTCCAAAATATTTTTCTTTTTAAAATCCTGGAAGCCATTACATTTGTCTTTACTCATTGGAGTGGTCAAACACAAAAAGGAAGCACACAGAGGGTGGAAGCAAGGACGGGTAACCTGGGAGGAATACAGAAACATTGTCCAAGTATCCAGTGATGAAGTTAGGAAAGCTAAAGCCAAAAAAGAACTGAATAGGGCCAGGGATGTCAAATTCAACAACAAGGGCTTCTGTGAGCACACTAGTGACAAAAGGAAAACTAGGGAAAGTATGGACTCATTGCTTAATGAGATGGGGGACCTGATCACACAGCACATGGAAAAAGTTGAGGTACTGAATGCCATCTTTGCCTCAGCCTTTACTAGCAACACTGGCCTTCAGGGATACCAACTCCCAGAGACCAAATGGAATGGCTGGAGCAAGGAAGATGCAACCTTGCTGGGAGAGGATCAGGTCAGGGACTACTCAGGCAAACTGGAGATAAGCAAGTCCATGGCCCCTAATGGCATGCCCCCGTGAGTGCTGAGGGAGCTGGAGCTGCAAGGCTGCTCTCAATAATCTTTGATCAATCATGGCAACTGGGAGAAGTAATCAAAGACCAGAGGAAAGCATATGTCACTCCTTGAAGAACGGCAAAAATGAGAAACCGGGGAACTATAGACCAGTCAGCCCTACCCCAATCTCTGGGAAGGTGATGGAGCAGCTAATTCTGGAAACCATTTCCAGGCATGTTAAGGACAAGAAACTCATCAAGAGTAGTCACCAAGTGATCATGGCTTCACCAAGGGTCGTGATGGGGCAGAGCGTATCCTCAGCAGGTTTGCTGATGACAAAAAACTGGGAGGAGTGGCTGATTTTATTACTGATCTCTCAGGCTGCAGCTAAGTCCTAGTTTCTTAAAATTTGGAATCTACACTGAGTAGGTAAAACCCAATCTAATCTTGCATCCGAAGCTTTTTATATGGAAAATGGAAATGTGGCTTTCCAGCAGGTCATTTACTGCACCTGTATAGAGATACAAAGCTTTGTTGTGAACAGACATAAAAACCCAAACAAAACAAAACAAAACAAAACAAAAGAGTTATTGTACCAGGGAGTGACTAGTTCAATACTTTTGGAACAGGCAATATTTAATAGCATGACTGAGGCCAAATCCTCCTCCTTTCTCCCATTACTAGGGCATCTTTGGCATTCAAACTAGAAGAATATCTGAAAGGCATGTAAATTTTAATCCAGAGGACTTCAGGGACTGTGGTGAGGGATGCAGAATTACAACCTGCAAAAGACAGGTCACTGAAACCCAGAAAAAAGCAGTGGCACAAGATTTGATTGATTGATATATAGGCAGAATTCAAAGGCACACCCATCCGTCTCAAAAACTGTGCTCCTTGGATTGCTTTGGAACTGCCCTGAAACCCAGATAGTTTTGATGAAGATTCAGCAGAAAGCCTTTCCTGAGAGTTTTGAAGAGAAATTATGTGAATCCCTCCGACAATTAAAGTTATGGGTAATTTAATGGAACATCAGGAAAATAAAGAACATGAGTAGGCAGCTTTATTACACAGATATGGAGTAAGTATTTAATGTTCTCTGCCTAAATGTTTGCCTAATTATATATTTTCTCCTCTGCAAGTGGAACACATTAACAATTTCCATTTGTGTATGTCATATTGTAGCTGATGCATATTTTAAAGAATAAGAGCCAGGTACACCTCTGTTTCAGATCTAATGTTTTCAGAAGAGATACAACATGGACAAATTAGATCTTTTCTCAAACATTCCCATATCTGCCCCTTTCTGTGCTTAATACAATGCTGGTATTGCATCTGAAGTGCTTCTGTTTACGACTATGCTGTTACTCATCCAGAATCTGTAACATTCAAGGTCGTGACTCATAACAGGGAAGATCAAATTTTCCTGCAGTTCCTTTACCAGTGTCTGCCAGTAAGTCCCATTAGTTGTTTTAGTGTTTCAGAAGCTCTCTCCCTTTCTAAGCACGAAGAAAAAATACCTCAGTCCTTTACAGGCCTTTCTTCTTTCTGCTTCCTCTGAGATCTCTCAGACTTCACACAGCTGATGATATCTTTCTCAGACTAGCAGACACATATCTCTAAGTAAAACTGCCAGCAGCAAATGTCAACTATTTTCTTTTATCAATACTAAGATGGTCCCTAACAGCTTGGTTTAGTTTCTTGGTTCTTAGCTGTAGTTGAGAGCTGTAGCAGTTAATGATAATGACTTATGTTTGTCTAGTACCTTTCATCTAGCAGCTCCTATCAGGATCCAAAAGTGTTTTATCTGACTGACAAAATGTGTAGAGGGAGCTCTGTGCCTACCACTGAAATGCATCCAGAAAGGAGAACACTGCAACTAAATGAAAGCACAGAAAGAATTCACATAGACACCTTGTACCTTCCTCTGCTGTGATAGCTGGGAGATAATATTGTGGATCAGCGCTATCATGGGCTCCCGAGACGTGGTTCATGCAGTAATTTTGTTCCATTATAGCATCTCTTCATCATTACTGAAGGAACAAAAGCAGTTTGGGGCAGGAGATGTGAGGTTGAAAGGGGGGGGAGAAAGCAAAACGACTAATATCAAGGGAAACTTCCAGCAAAAGAACAGAGAGGATATGCAACATTGGTAAGGCTGCCCCTGTAATGCCACATCTAGGTCTGGGGTCTGAAATTCAAAGAAAGATTAAAGTACCATAAAGTATTCTGGTGATGATCACAAAAATGGTCATACAAGATTATTTTTTTTATTATAGTTATTTGTATTTGTGAATTTGGCACAAAAGTAGAAGCATGTTACTAAAAGTTATGAGTGTCAGAGAGTCGAGAGAGAACATAAAGGAGACATACTGGATACTCAAAATATCATTTAAAAAGAGCAGGAAGCTATGACACAGTAGTAGAAACAGAAAGAGAGTAAAATTTGAAAGTACAATGTCTTTTGGGTATCTAAAGGAAAAATAATCCTTGGTACTCTTTGGGAACTTGCCTACTAGAAGTGTGAGAGGAGAAGAAAGGCTGTTGGGTGGATATGGTGATTCTGGGTCATTAATGTCATGTATCCTTGAAAAGATCAAATGACCTCTTAGGCTACATCTGAGGAAGTATTTCCAGCAGTAAAGTGATAGCATAAGGCACTGCTGAGACCATACCTGTAAAGACTTATGAGTGCATGTACAGGAAAGATGAAATATACCTGGAACAGTGCACTGATGGTCCAATAGGACTTTAAAGGGATCATAGGGGCTCCTTTTATCAGGAAAAATAAAAGAACTCATTTTGCCTAGCTTATTGAGATGCAGTCTAAGAAAAGATGTGTTTTCTTTCAAAAAATAGAGAAAGGAGCAAACACTTAGGAGAAAGAAATATTTAAGTAAAATCAATGCAAGTCAGATATGAGGAAATACAGGCTCAGAATCAGAAAAAAAAAATTTCTGAAAACGTAGTAGCAGACCAAAAAAGTTTAAGATCAAAAGAAACATTTCTGAAAGCATAATAGCATGTAGCCATTGACCTTAACAGAGCCTGAATTCAATAGTTCAGGATGTCACTCCCAATAGTCATTACCAATACTGCTGTTATGGAAATATGAGCTGATCACCAGGAGACACAGAGAGCAAACACAAGGAAATTATCAAAGACTTACAAGTAGCCACATGTCAACTGGTAACCAGTAATTCTCTGTGTCCCTGACCTTTGCCCGCAGCAAATGTGAGGCTCCTTGATAAGTGAAACCTTGTTTTGTTGTCATACTAACCTCAAGCCAACTACTTCATTAGATGTGACGATAAATCTCAAAAGTAATGATGGTTACAGACCCACAGCAGTTCTATAAAACACAAAAACACATGGGTTACTGGTGGGTGGAACTATAGCATATCAGAACTAAAATAATTTACAGGTAAATGTCAGTTTCAACAACTCATTTAGAAAAACAAAAAACCAAACAAACAAAAATTCAAAGGACTTATTTTGGAACTGCTTACCTTTTCCTGCAGAGATTTTGGACAGCCTTTTTTTTAAATTTTTGAGTTTTCCTTAGTAGTACAATAGGTTGAGTATTTTAAAAAGCTAAAATTATATATATATGTATATAAAATTAAGTCTCTTATCACAGTAATACTATCAATAACAATAATTCTGTTGAGTTGTTTGAGATTTGCTGGATTCTTCAGGACTCTTTCAGTCTGAATCAGGAGTGGTAAAAGATGTTGATGAGGAAACTATCATGGTACTACAAACATTTCATTACCATCTTTAATTTACCTTGATCTGAAGTGACCATTAAACTACTTAATTGAAACCCTAACATTTAACATCCTGCTTGCCATGATATAAAGCAATACAGAAGTCCCAGGGCAAGTTTAAACAAGCCATACGTTTACAGTCATTTCTCTCAGCGCCAAAAGCTCCCAAAAAACCAACAAAAAGCTGCAAGTTTTTTAACCTGAATTAGCTTCTCTGATGTTGTTCACAGTGTGACACCAAACAGTGATCTCACTGGTTTGTCTGAGGGAGTGCGATGAGACAGTGATAATCAGTGAGGCTCAGGGGATGTACAAGCAAACATTGATGCCAAAATAAATACTTGTGAAACTAGAACCTCAGACTTGCTCTAAAATTATTGTTTCCTCCCACTGCTGCTTACCTATCCCTCTAGCTTTTTTATCTGTTTCTGTCTTGTTTGCTTGAAAGTGTTCCTCAGCAGGACTGAGTCATATGCAATATTTATAAGTAGTTCTTTTCTTCAAAGACAAAGTTTTGTTTCCATTAGGGGGAAAAAAAATATGAGCTGGGAATTCTTGTGACCATGAACAGTTGTTATTTCTGCAAAGCACTTCTTTCACTGAATAAGACAATCAATTATTATAAAACAAAACATCTATCTATAATTTATTTTGTTATCAGGTTAAATGAAAGAGAGTATTTGCCCAGCTAGTGTTTTCACAGGGTGTAAACACACATGGGTCACTTGCAATTGTTCTTGGGACTTTAGAAACTTACAATCAATACATTTTTTCCCAGTCCATGGATTTTATTTAATCAATTGAAATTAGTTTAGACATGGTAATGTTAGATTCAAGACAGATAACTCTTCTACTTTAACCAGCATGGGAAAAAAACCCAAACCCAACAAACATGTTAACTCACAAATCCATCTCCATTTTCACATTTCAAAATAAAGGTAGATTACTTTTCTTGATACTTCTGCTAATTTGAAGATTAAATGTGAAACATGAGTTCTCTGTAGGTATACAATTTTTGTTTCCTTGCAATATACTCCTGTTTATTGCTAAGGCTGAGTATAAGGTAATTGCAGAATAGCAAAGGGCTGTTGATTTACAAGCTAAACAATTATTTTATTCACTCCTGTGTTTAATAAAACGCAAACTTGAGTGATTGCATTCTGCCTACCTAATTTCCCCTTATAATAATAAAGAGTGTGAACCTGACCTTGCCTACATCAGTACAGCAGTGACTCCACCTGCCCACACAGTTAGGCAAAAGAACAAATGTATTGTAAAGGACATAATAAAAAAGGTCAGATTTTTTTCCCCCCTCTTTTTTGAACATTGACATGAGAGATGGTTGCATTTCAATGACGGATGATTCATTACTTCCATTTTTAATTGTGCTAAGGAGGGATGGAGTATAAATGCACACCTTTATCGCTAATGTCACCACTATGTTTTCAGTTACGGCAAATGAATAAATACATGAAAATTAAAATATCTCTTAGGCGTACTCTCAAAATGAAAGGCTGATAACTACGATGGGGAAGTTTTCCTGAAGATACCTTCTATCTCCTTAAATAATTCAGAGATGCAGCTGCATCTACTATTGTGTTGCATATCTGTGGGCAGTTAACAGTTGCCACAACCTACCTTAAAGCTATTGAGATCATTTCCAAAGACATGGGGTGAAGTACAGTTCAAAGAAAGCTACTCTGACTGATTCCCTTTTCCCTTACCTTTAGCTTGGCTGTAAGTAAATATGATTTGAGTTAGACAGGAGGGGACAAACTGTCTGATAGTCTTTCCTGTGGGGGATGCAGACATTGAGCTGTGAGAGTTCAGATCATATAATTTTTTTAGATCTTAAAACAATGCAGCCTTGTTTCACTCATCTGGTTTCGCACAATGCACTGACAATCCTTTTTCTTCTCATAATAGAGCTAATGGCAACTGGAAATGACAGCTTCAAAGTTAAGTTAGTGTAACATTGTGTCACTTCTTGTGAGAACAATGTTAATTAACACATCACTTTGCACCATGCTGGAAAAATACTGTTATTAATTTCATTAAAACCTCAATCCATGATGCTAGCCTAATACAAAAGGTGTGTCCTTTCTGCTACTGATTATTTGACAAAAGATTAAATGGAAAAGAAGAGTTCTCTATATTTTTATTAAAATTCTTGGAAACTGACCTGGATTTTGACTGGAAGATTCATTAATATTCATTTGTATATAATTGCCTTAATTTTAGTGATAATGACTTCAGTTACCAACTGTGTGATTGATGGGACTTGTGTCTTCTCTCTGAAGGAGATGAGCTAAATAAAAAAGTAGAAACTTGCCATTCATGCATGATATTCTTAGCTGCCTTTAATTACAAGCTAGCTAAATAAGCATGCAAACCTTGCTATGATTGATAGGATCTCTATGCTGTAGTGATTGTTTTCTTGAAGTTAGAAGGTGCTTGAATCAACTGAGTTCTAAAATTAACTGGAAGCTGCATCCCAAAGAAGCCTCAATTCTTTCTTAAATTAGCAATGAAGAAGAAACACTTAAATACTTTAGCTGTTCTAAACACATACACATACACAATCATCTTCATGGCAATCTGCAAAGATGACACCTAGATGGACGTTATGAATCCCAACTAGATGGGAAACAAGTATCCTCTTCTGGAAAAAAATCTGTGGTCTCAAAACAATATCTCAATCTTCCCTGGGATGAAATACGACATTCTAAACTTCATAGTGAGAAGATTAAGATTATTTTTACCATTATGCCAGGCAGTCAACATCCCTGCTTTGGCACTGTCCCACATTGCAGAGCAATGTTCAAGCAGACAGAATAGTCCAAACTGCTTAACCCCACTTTTGTAGCTATTCCATCTTCTGCTATCAGCTACAACTTCCCTAGGGCAAGTGCTCAGCAGAACCAAATCCGCTGAGCCTTCTACTGCTTGTTTCAGTGCCCTGACCAAAAGCTGTTGGTCATATAGAAGAGAAAAAATAGCTTTTCTTTTACACTCTCACCAGAAACTCTACCATGTTTCTGAGGGAAGTGTTGAAATTAATGAATATCCTTTTATAATATTATGCGTATACGGAGTGAATGTATAATACTTTTATTATCATACATGTCATATATTAGGCTCAGTCATTGTACAGAAGGTGACTTACAAAAGCACACTGAAACCTACGGAGTTGTAGAAAACTGAAATAATCTCTTATAGTAATTGATATGATTTGCTGAAACAATTTTTTTCTGCGATCAGGATCATTTCTCATTATCCATTCATCATTTAGAAACATATCATACTGCTCATAAAGTCCAGAATAAATTTATGTTGAGAGCAGTGCTCAAGAGGGGATTAGAACTTCAAAAGAGTGATTTCCTAATCCAGTATGACCTACATTTTCCTTCACTTACTTAAGGAAAATATCCCCAAATAATGTTATTTAATAACATTTTGAAAATTATTTTTCTCCGTGGTTCTATGACTAGTCCTTCTCTGAGAGTTCTTTGACTGATGTTATGGTTGTTGGAAAGTATATTCGGCAAATCTCCTTGTGTATGCATTCTGGTGTGTAATTACCTCACACGAAATTTCTGGTGTTGTGCTGTAGTTCTCCTTTCTCTGGATGTGCCCAGTATCAGAGGAAGGAGGATGACTATAAGAGCAGCCTGGTTTTGGCCACAGTACGGTTTTACCCCAGAACCTTTGAAATTACAAGCAAAGAGCTACAGCCTGGAGTAAATCCATTCAATCCCAGTCTAGATGAGTGGTACAGCACCAGGGAGCACTGCAGCATGAACATTATATTTTCTAACCAGCAAGAACCATATGTCGATGAAAACACTCTGGAAGGATTGCACAATAGGGAAGAGATGAAATAGCCTTGTTTACCTTCTCTGAATGGATGAGCTGACTGTATTCTATCATAGTGGTGAGAGATGATTGATGTGTACAGCAAGCAGTTCACAGACAAGAGGCTGTACTGTGCAGCTTCGTCTATGCCACTAGTTTTGTACAGATTGCCATGTGTTAGCTGTTATTTTATNAGATTGTTTACAAGCTGATTTATTACAGTAAATATACCAGCTTGATACTCAACTGCAAGTGCAATAATGGCATTTTCATATCTCTTCATTACTTCCTTCCCTATCACTTGACTGTACAATTTCAGGTATATTCAATAGTGGTCAGTGGAACTATGCCAATTTATTTCAACTGCAAATCTGGCCCTAAATATCTAATGTTGACTCACACATATGTCTCAGTCCTTTGCAAGACAGAGAATCATCTGTCAGTGAAACTTGTTGTTTCATTGACAAGCCAAGTGTTACAAACATTTTTACACTTCTTGGTTAGCAGCCATCGGTGCAGAAATGTCAGGTTTTGAGCAGGTACACAAAGAAAGGTTTCTGAGGATATCCGGACAGCTTCTGAACAGCTCCAAATTCTCCTGGGGCTATCAGCTTCAGAACCTTCTGTCATACTGTTGTTAACATTTGTTTTAATTGGGGAAAATAAGACAGAACATGTGATCTACAAAGGCTGAGGAAAGAAATTCCATAAATAAGAGCCTGAGGAGATTTCAAAGGTATACCTACATCTCCTCAACTAATTTCTTTTCCTATATGGTCCATTTTTAACTCAGTCATCAGAAGGCCATATGTAAGAATTAGTATTTACTAACAGATTTAGGTGGCTAAATTGAACCCAGTTTAAAGGAACCTCACCAGAAATAATTCTGAAGAAATTTCACAATGACTTTGGCCTCACCTGTGGGGTTTTTTCCAATGTGACAATTCCCACGTGTGTTCTCACAAGGCTTAGAAGTAAGGCCTTAATTGATGTTTATATCTGTTGCCTTCCCTTATTTATGACACATGAACTTCATAAATCAATATATCTGTATTAACCAATCTGTGAAATAAATGCCCTGCAGCCTGAAGGTGGCTACAATAAACATGCATAGGTAACTTCAGAAAATTGTTCCAACAAAGCGTTCATTGACTTCACTGAGATGACAGCTACTGAGGATAAGATGGTGCTGGATAGAATAGCTGCAATGTGAAAGCTGGGTTTTCTTCACATTGTGAAGGAAAAAATATTGTGCATTTGTGGCTGTGCAAGCTTCACAATGTGTCTGGTTTACCTTTCCTACAGACATGACTAGGAGATGTGAAATAACGACAGCATGAATAAGGAATGAATTTTCATAATCTGGCAGATGTTTCTCATCTTGTACACACATAAACACGATGCACAGTCTGCCTCTGACAGCGAGAGGACAAAAAGTGTTGTAGTAAGTCATAAAACCAAGAGGAAGGAAATCCCAGAATGTAGATTGTGCTTGAAACTACATGAACTTTTTCATATATATTATCTGACAAGCATTTTTACAAACACAGAATGGATGAGGTGGGAAGGGACCTCTGGAGATCATGTAGTCCAACCTCCCTGCTTAAAACAGAGTCGGCTAAAGCAGGTTGCTCAGATATGTGTCTAACTGGGTTTTGAATATCTGCAAGAATGGAGAATCTGCAACTTCTCTGGGCTATCTGTTCCAATGTTTGACCACTCTCACAGTAAAAAGTGTTTGTGTGTATGCGGGCTGCTGCACAAAGAAACTTCTTAAATTTGCTTTGTCATCTCCTACAGCTTCATTTGATGAATCCTAGTTCTCATCTGGAAAAGACAGCGAGCAGTCATTTCCTACCATCTTCTGATGTTACCAGTCTTTTGGAAACTCCCCTGCCATAATCCCCCAAGTTATCTCCTTTCCAGAGCAATTGCATCTAGACTATTCAAATGTTTCTCTTAGAGAAGCTGTTCCATACAGCTGTTTGTGTGATGTGATAATGGTTTTTGTCTTTTGCACTTTTTCCACTTCTAGCATATGT
>VXBO01005286.1:134966-148041 GCA_013400135.1 Rhinoptilus africanus
AGTTATGAGAATTCATTTGGTTAGGATAACGTTTGTGTTTGCGTGTGCATACATGTGACAGAGTCTTACTAGGCTCAGCCCTACAATTCACGTTGTTTCAGATCAGCAAAATCAGATCCATTGCAGCCCTGATTTCAGTGTTTTATGTTATGTGCATATTATAGATAGATGTCCTCTGTTTTACAATTTGCAAGTGAATTTAAAAATGTGAAATTTTTTACAGCACCAAAACACAGATATTTGAAAGCTCACGATTTAATAATAAATCTACTGGAAAAGTCAGGGATGGAAAAAAAAGGAAATATGTAGGAGAGAGAGATGGATTTAAATAAGTAGACCATTCAATTGCTCAGCAGAAACATTTGAATTGTTTGGTGGCTCTTATGGAATACACCAATCAGACTACACTCAAGTAACAAAAAAACCAAACATACCCATTGAACTAACAGAAACTGTGCTTTTGAACTACTTGTTGTCCTTGCTACTGTAATTGTAGTTTCCTTCTCCTTCTCTCTTCAGTTCCTTTTCTTATTTGTCTCCCTGTGATTTCCACCCACTTAGCAAGGTCATGACATGTGGCTTACAGCAGAACTGGAAATTAAAGACTCAGACTTTGAAGAATCAGACTGAATAAGATACCCAGACAGTGTAAAAGACCTTTTTATCCTACTGTTTCCTCTAAGACTATTCTTTAAGTTTGCTCTTAGTAGCTTTTCACAGTATGCAGATAAAGTTAGCTGCTTTCTATGATTGTCCCTGAGAGGAAATAATGAGAAAGATGTCTAATCTTGTGTGAGGAAACAAAAAACTTTTGCAGAAGGTGACATAGGGCTTGGTCAGGGGAAAAATGCATGAAGCCATTTAAAAAGTAAAAGCTGAGGAAGGGAAGAGCAAGCAGTTTTTAAAACAAAATGTAACCTTATCTAATGCAATGAAAATGCTCTTTCTATTTAAGAGCAATTCAGCACTCAGGCAAAGGAAATTTTAGCATTTCAGGACATCACCAGCATTCAGTAATATGGCCTCCAAGCCCATCTCTACAGTCACTATCTAATCTACAAGCTCCATCACCTCAGGCCTCTTGATATTTTTATCAGTCCCGTCACACACCAACTGTGTCTAAATAAAAATGAGCAAGAAGTCTACCAGCAGGTGACAGGAACAACAAATGCTTTATAAAGAGAACTGGGGAAGACAAAGGCAAAAGGGGATGTGTAGAACAGATATGATAGCAGACGGGCAGAGGAATTTCACGAGGTTTTGGGTTTTTTTATCCTAAAAAACCCTTTTTGAACCAACCTTGCCTTTTGAAAATTAGCTATTATTTTTTTCTGTACAACCAAACAAGAAAAACAAGTACTTGTCCCTCTCCTAAGTTAAAGTGTGTCAGATTTAAGGGGAGAAAAATGGTCTTTATAAAGCAGGTTGAATAACAAACATTAGTATAGAGAATACTTTGGTATCTTGAAAAGAGAAAGCTTTGCCAAAAAAGAGAAAGGAAAATTCCACATTTCAAACGTTGCTCTAGAGTTCAATTAAAGGGCTTCTGCAGTCCCTTGCCTGAGATGGTTAACTTATCTGGCTTATAGCACTTACACTTACACATTTCTTATCACTATTTGCTTCATAAATACCATTTTTTTCTTGTTTTCTAGATAACCTTAGATTTGCGAGTTCTTTAGATAGTTAACTTTTTGTATAGTAATTCAATACAAGTTCCTTATCGCCTTAATACAAGAAACCTCTCAGCTGAAAATTAGAGGGAGATTGCCAGTCTCTTTTTCCCAGTTCACCTGCTTGTAAATGATAAAGCAAATAAACAGCTCTTTAAATACCTGTGTCTAGCACTTCATTCTCTTGAAACATTTTATTCGCCTAAGCCCAGTATCGTACATCTATGATTATGCATCATTTTAATCTAATGCATTCTTCCTGCTGTGAAATTCAGTTGTTCTTCCCAATTTAATGCACAGTTTGTTTTGCATGTAGAAGAGTATACGCTGAGCTGCATCCTGTCTGACTCACAGTTATACCAGTCTGCACTGAAGCACAGAAGATGTTTTAAAGATCCGCTGTCTGTCTCCTTTTTCAAATGATTAAAAATTAATCTATTTTAGCACAGATTCTGGCAAGTTGACTGACTAGGAGGGATTGGGTCCATAAACATTGGCCCATGTAGGAGAACTGGAGTATCCCTGGTCTCTCGTATTAGTCAGTATGAACAAAGATAGCTGTTGGCCAAGAAAAAGGCAAGCATGTATATATTAAGCATGTCTTTTCAGATCTGGAAGGCAGTAAACAAAATTTGGCAGTGAATAATGTTGATGAGTTGTATGAAAAGAAATTTTCAAATAAAATTGCTTGGCTGCACACATAGGCTGTTTTATTGTAGGTGAGTGCCAAGCAAATTGGGAATCAATGAAACTATTTTTTAAGTAATCAATTGTCTGTAAATTTGTATCAGAAAATAAGTTATTTACTATCTGTCATTCCTCTCCTATTTTAAAACAGTTTCTCAACAATTTAGTGTGTCCCAGAGGACCATTTTTTCTAGAAATCATGCATAACACATGCTAACAATCTAGAAAAAATTCAGGATTGCAGTTATTTGAATCAATTGAATGAAGAATCCTTACATAGAAATGAAATCAAAGGGGAAAAAAAGATATGTGGAAACAATTTTCTAGCAATAGCAACCAAAAATTTAAACTTTGTTAATGCATGTATATAGATCATGCTGTCCTGAGGCTTAGCAAAGTAAACAGAATATAAGAAATTACTGAACTTGACACGAAAAATTGCTGAGTGAAGCAGATGACATATATTACAGATAGTGTCATGAGGGATGGATGAATTTCACAGATGGTTAAGGGGGAATTACGTGAGAAATGTTTGAACTTCACAAGTAATTGAAGAGGAACTTTGGGGATCTTTTGGGGACCAGTCTTGCAAGGCCAACAGGGACAACACAACCAATCAGTAGTACCATGTTAGAGCCAGGTGACCTAGGTAATAATTCTAGAAATATCAAATTTGGTGAGCCCATTTGGGAGCCCACTGGGAAAAAATGTTTAGGGAGAGATTCTTCATCTGGGCAGGGACAGGGGTGGAGGAAGTGAGGGATCAAGGTGTATCAGGGAAAAAGAAACAGAAAAATGCAGAAGAAGAGAGACTGAGGGAGCATGAGTGGTTGGTCAGTATGTTTGACTCTTCAAGTCCTGCACCTGATCGTTCTTCCTTCTTGATGAACTCTACTCCTACCTATTTCCTGTGCAAATGTGGTTTCTCATTTGTGTGTGCGTATGCATGCGTGTGCATGCTCTGCTAGCGAAGTTTAAGCTGTGCTAGCCAGCTAGTAGGAGAAAATCACATTTTGGAAAGATCCACGGTGACAGCCGAAAATGGGTGAGAGGGCACAGGATGTGGGCATGGGGTTTGAATGGAGTCACATTTGGTCCAGATCCCACAGGATCCTCAAGTGAGTGTGATGCCCCTTGTAAGTTAAGGGAGAGCAAGACCCACATGCCTTCCACCAGTGAACTTTAAGTCTAGTTAGCCAGAAAGAAGGAACAAATTGGACCATTTGTGGTGTTTATGATTTTTGCAGGTGTCTGTTATGTGTGTGTTTCCATTGTATACTTGTGTATTTACACCTCTGTAACACAGGCTCTGCTTCATTTTTGCCTGCACCTAGGAGTGGGGATAAGCAGCAGATTCACATCTATCAAACTGAGATGGGATTAATTGCCTGGATCCTAAATTACAGTGGAGCTGACCTTTCTTAACAAACTTTCAAGTATGAAAAATCTACTTAATGTTCCAGATAATATTTTGCCCAGGTCTGATGATGGATTTGTGGTTATAGAACATTCATATAATGTGCTACACTCTTCAGAAGAAAAGAAAAAGACCATGGGCTACATGTAAATAGAGACTAATATATACATCCATATCACAGGAAAGCATAACTGAAAAAAAAAAAAACCAAAAAAAAACCAATTTACAGAAGTCTGTAGAATTCATCCCAAACTCTATTTCTTTGTAATAGATTCATGTATAAGCACAGTTGTTAATGATGTAATTCTCAGCAAGATTAGCCAGAATAAGCTAACAAAGATGAACTGGAGATAACATTTCACCTTTCTCTTACTAGTGATATAGATGTAGATAGATAGATAGATGGATAGATAGATGGATCGATAGATAACAGACAGACAGGAAGAGGTGAAAACTGTACACAAGGAGCAGACTGAGGCATCTAATAATGATGTTAATGAATATGTCAGTAAATATATAAAGCTTGACCATATGAACCAGAATTATGGATTGTGAAAGTAATGGTCAAAACATTTTTTTTTCATGTTAAACTTTAATTAGCTTAAAAACGCTTCTATACCATAAAAACAGTCTGAGGGATTTTTAGTTATGTTTACCCACACCTCAAAACAAACACCTTTACAAGGCTCTGAAGGCTGTTTTGTTTCCCCCTACCAGAATTAAAATTTATTTTAAATAAACAAAACATTACTAAAAAAACCCCCATATAATTG
The DNA here is from genome assembly GCA_013400135.1 of Rhinoptilus africanus. NCBI lineage: Eukaryota > Metazoa > Chordata > Aves > Charadriiformes > Glareolidae > Rhinoptilus > Rhinoptilus africanus. The sequence continues at coordinate 139,517 of VXBO01005286.1, forward strand.
AAACCACACAGCCCAGACTTGTCCAGAAGGGGAATTTCCCATTGATTACAGGAAATGACATAAAAGCTATGTTGTTGAATTTTGTTAGACTCCTACAAAAACTAACTTGGTCAGTTCAGAAAGCACAGACTCTTAGAGATTTGATTGCAACTATCCTTCTTTTTCTGCTTTTGAGTTTTGCTATGGATGTTGGATTTTGGCTGACACAGATGAGTATCCTCACAATAGGTTCTGGCCAAACTCTGCAAATGTTTTCACATTCACAAAAGTCTGGGACTTACGGTCTGCTTTTCTAACAACAATAAAGTTTGATAAGCTTTACATTTTTAATACAATATTGAGAAAGATTTATACAATTGGCCTTCCCCTAGCTCAAGACTTTTTCATTTTCTAAGGTATGTATTGAAAATATTCCCTTCTGTAAATGTTTACGATGCATTATACTTGTACTATTATTTATGAAACGTTTTCCCCTTTTCCTATATTATTGTATTATATTCTTCCTCAGATATTTTTAAGGTCCTCAGGGTAGATCTATCTTTCTCTGTATAATGACACACAGGCACAGAATTATCAATGAGAACTAAAGGAGTTTCACCCCTTGTACATTAATGTGGTTCCTGTGATGGCTGGTGCAATTTAGCTTTTCAACCTTCCCTGATTTGAAACAGGACTCACGCATTCCTAGGTTGTACTTGTACCTTTCTCTCTATAAACACACACACACATATACATAAAAAACCAATTTACTCAGTAACTGTGTAACACTTTAAAAATATCATCATACCAACTAGTGACCCATACATACGGAAGATAACATCCTGTATCTGTAACCTCTAAAAAACCTATCCTGGTTCCAGAAGTCTGTACTTTGAAGTTGATTATCGAAGGCTACTTTCTTAATGCTACCCCCATAAAGAAAATAACTAACCTCTACACTATTGGAGTATATATTTAAAAAAAAAAAAAATAAAAAAAAAAAAAAAAGTTTAATTAAAAAAATGGATGTTTCATATTTCAAATGATGTATAAATATATTATTTCAAATAACATATAAAATATCTGGTAGATTACAGAAAATAAGACACAGTGCACAGATATTTAATATCACAAAGACTGAATACAAGAATGTTGCCTGCTTTCAGATTCACCAGTGAACTATCACTTTCTTTATGCCAAGTACAGCTGAGTAATTGATCAATGAATACTACTGAGTGAATAAACAGAAAATGCTGTGTGAGCTGATGGGAAAGAAAATGCCTGAGGAAAAGTCCATTCTTTAGTATCAAAACCTACCAGGAACTGCTCTTTTACTGATCTATGCTTTTGCATCTCTGGAATTCTAGCTGGGTAAAGCAATTTTGATGTCTGTATTGCCATAAATAAAGATTGCTTTTTTACCGCTGTTATTTGTTTCTCTCCCCTGTCCCTTTTGAAATGGTTAAAGGCCATAACTGGGAAGGGAATATGATCTAATGTTTAGTTGACCAGACGATAAGGTGCATCCTGTTTCCCTGTGCAACATAACAGGATTAAAAAAATACAAAGTCATAAATCAGTTTTTTATATTTTTCCCTCCCACATCTGTATACAGAAATAAATAAGACTTAGGTTTTAAGGGTCAGGCTCGCAATCTAGAGTTAAACGGATAATTGTCACCCCACCTAACCCCAATACAGAAGAGCCATAGATACATTCTTGTTTTGTTTTGTTTTGTTTTTCTCTGCACGCGTGTACAACTCCCTGACATCACACCTGTCTTGCAGCTCAGCCCATGTGGGATTTGCAATAAGGATAGGGGTTGCTCCTTTGTCATTCACAAAAACAGATGTCCTCTCCATTCTCAGATTGCAACTAGCTTTCTACGGAGAGAGGCTGGAGAAACCTATAGGAAACAGTTTATAAGATGACCTATTAATTTTATGATCAAAACATTCAAGTATTGGAGTACAAGTTTTAGGTGTCAAAAGAAGATATGATTAATGCGACAGAACTGTATGCTGAATCACAGCAAAGGTAAACAAGAACATCAAACCAGCTTTTCCACCTGGTTTTAAAATAAGAGGATGCCTTCACCACTTGAGTAAGCAAAGTGCCTTTTTGGTTTGCAATGCATATACCAAATACGAGTTTTGAATGGAGCACAGTTCTGTATGAACACTTAATCACAGACTGTAAACAGAGGTCAAGTTGAGAGATAATGCAGGAATTCAAGATATATTTCTCCATGTGTCACATTCAAGCACTGATTTCTTGTCATGAGGTGCCAAGAGCTATTGTGCATTTACTGATTTGTTTTGTGCATTTCTAGAACTGGAGCTTTTAGATTAGTTATAATATAGCTGTGGGAAATAGTTCAGGGAAGTAAAAATATTATAAACCTAGTTTTAAAGTCCTAGCTGTGGAAGTTGAAAGATATAGACAGAGAAAGATAATTTCCATATGATATTCAAATTGCTTCAAACTTCCAGAGTTAATTTGCAACCACCATGCTACAAGACACTAATAATCTTTCCCCTGTAATATAGAAGCAAACATATGGGTAGTTTTTGCCTCAAAGATTGGTAGAATCCTATTAATTTTCAAGGATAAATTCAATTAAAAGAATGCATTAATTTCTGCAGTTTAATTTATTTATACTACCCTACCTGTTCCATGGGCAGATAACTCTGTAGGTTTATAAATATTTCACTTGTTAGAATACAAGTCTAGCTTCATTTGCAACTCTTTTTGTGTCACTGTCCTACTTTTTGCATAGTCTGCTTGACAAAAAGTTTCCATGCCTTACCTACCTGAATTTTATAACAAAAACCTTTGGGACTAATTAAGATTTTTATAGTAAAATAATGAGAGAGATTTTCTGTCTCTCTACTTTTTTTCCCCAGTTTTGTGCCTTGGGTTATTCTTGGGGCTGCCATAGTCAGATTCAATTTATAGAAGCATATTTGTTGCTCATCTGCATTAATAGAGCATAGTACAATGAAAACAACAACAACAGCAGCAAAGATCTTGACAACTTCTAATATTTCCTCTTAAGCTAAATAATTCCCCAGCTTCTTTCTGTGTAAGACTCATAAAACAAAACATGTGCTAATTAATGTAGGAAAAATCCAGTTGTTCTGAAAATGTTTTAAATGAACTGAAGGATGCCTTTTTTAGTAGGCAAATTTAATCTGGCAAGGAGAAGCTGGTAGAACAGGCTAGACCAAAGCTCAGAGTTCTGCTGTATCTGCCATAATTATTCATGAAGCCATCAGCCAGGCTAACTATATCCGGTTATAATTCTTGCACATGTCAGTGATAGGGAACATCCAGCTCTTATCCTTCAAGACGCTGACAAGGGCAGGAGAAGGTAATGTCCCCATGCCAGCAGGAAGCTTCCAGGCTCTTTGTTACACAGGGAAATTTCTGAGTTAGCCCCTCACTCCCCAAAACAAAGCACCAGCAGATTTCAGGACCGAAGGGTTAGAGTCACAGCAGACATCATGCAGAAAGCTGTTTGACAGAGGCAGGAGGAAAAGCCAATGACTTCAAGTCACATTTCTGGAAGAAGTCTTAACTATGAGATAATAGCCGTCATATCCATTTGGTTAGTGCCAGGCCCAAGTTCAGGTTCCTCTTCTGTGTGTTTGGACTTAAACCTATGTTTCACAGCTTGCATGGAGGATGCTCTGGCTTTATAAGTGTACAAAATGGACCAAGACTGACTCTCTGGATTTAAAGGTGAGAGCCTCCTGTCAATGCAACTTGTCTTTCTGCCTGTGAAGTGGTGCATCTCATGCAGGCTGCCCTTGACAACAGACCCTTTGGAGGTGACTGGTTTTGAGCTAGAAAGATAAGGAGAAACCCTTCTATTCAGGTTTTGCTCACTTCAGTTTTTCCAGTCTCTTGGTTACCACAGCCACACGAGGAACGTGCTGATGTTTCGTTGGTGTGGAGCACATCTGTTACAATCTGGGCTCACCTTTCTATCAGAAAACCCATCATCCTAATGAGAAGTTGCTGAGCTGAGGGGTAGTCTTATTCCTCCCTTCAATTTATGTGAATCAATGAATATACACTGGGGCAATACATGGGCAGAATGCAGATCTTAATTTCCAGCAGCTTCTGTGAGACATCAGGGCCTCGAGCGGTTCTGTACATGCTCAGGTACACCTAAGAGACTTGCCACTGACTAATTAAAAGTCTGGAGAGCTTAGGCTGTTTCTGAGCTATCTGTGTTATTTGGGATCCAAAACTCAAAGTGGCAGCTGTGCATGTGTCTCCCAGTGAACTGAAAGGATTCAGCTGATCCATAAAAGCTCAATGCTATTATAACTTTTCAAATATGAAATAAAATGGTTTATCTCAAGACAGTTTGACTAAAGACTAGGTTAAGGTGCATTACTTCATGACTTCAGCAGACTGAGAACATGCATTTGCTAAAATACAAGAACTGCTGCATTTAAACCTTAAAGTTCTCCTTTAAATCAACACCTTCACACACCCTGGCTACAGCTGTGCAATCCTTTTTACAAGTGTGGGTTCTAACCTGTTACAAGGCCATCAGTAACTCCCAGAATTAGACACTTTGGAAGAGGCTGGTGCAAACCCCACTACATTACTCTCCAAATTCACGGCAACTGTTTTGTCTGTTCACTTGTCTCCAGCCATCTGTCTACCTATCGGTTTGCTGTTTTTTCATTTCTTTCACAGGGCACTAATCCCTGTATGATGACGCCATTTTCTTTGCTGCCTAAGGATTGATCTGGGCTTTATCCTTCTCTGTTCCTTGTGCTCCTTCCCACAGGAGCTGCTGTGTTCATCACGCTAAATTGTGTGATGATGTTGTGATATGGACAAATGCCCAGTGGGGAACGAACTGAAACCAACAGAGACATTTTCAGTTAAAGTCAAACTTCCAGAGGTGCAAAGTTAGTTCCTTACTGTGCAATCAGACCCTGAGCAGGAGTCTGCTGCTAATTGTGACATTTTTCAGCAAGATGCTTGCAGACAGGTCACTGGAAATACATGTACTTCATATCATTTCAATAGAAGTAATATAGTATGCACAGAAGGTTTTGCCTTCTTAGCCTTACAGTTTCAGCTGAAAAGGCCATTTAACATTTTATAGTAAAACTCTTTATAAAGCAGAAAATGTAAAACTCAGACATATTCTCAAATGGTTAATGCAATATACAGTAATAGCAAGGCTTGGCTCTTAAATGCTCTCTCTAGTCCATTGAAGCACTTGCAGAAATAATCCCACTGACTTCAGAGCTACGGCTCATGTGTTTGAAGCTTAGCGTATCATCAAGTGTTCTGTTGGATCAAGGTCTTTGAATGTTTTAATTCATAAATGTATTTATTTAGAAGAAATACACCTTTGTGTAGATACGCCACAGCATAAAGATAGAAATTGAGAGACAGTGCAGGATGAAGTCCATCTAATTTGTTTCTTAATTTAAGTCTCCTAATTAGTGATTTAATATAAAATAGGTGCTTTATTTTCCACTCTATAAAATGTAGAAAAGTCAGTTCCTTTTGAAAGTTACCAGAGAGGGAAATTATTTGCTTAAATAAGCTACAAAAACTTGAACAAAACTGATCCTTCTAGGCTTTGAAAATAACTTCTACTGATTGCAGAGGAGCAGGCTAAGAAAACCATCACCTAAAACAGAGGTGAGAGTTATATGCCTAAATCAGAAAGGCAGAAGTAGGAGAAAACAGTTGTTATTTTATGTGACACAAAAGAATAATGACAAAAGTAAAAATAAAACTTAGGGATAAGAAAGTTTGTTTTCTCTCCTCTTTTTTCCATTCCTACAGAATTCTTTTTTTCTGTAACTTTGTTATACTGAGATTAGTAAAATCTTGTGTTCAAGATTTAATATGCCAAGGAAATGCATAGATGTATTGTATTTCCTCTTCTCTGGTATCCACAGTCTCTCTCTTTTTGGGACCTGTGTGGCTGTAAAATTCTGCACCTTTGGAGAGTGGGATAAAGTATGCGCCAGCCTGTGAAACCAGGCTGTGGATGAGCAGAGCTAAACAAGGCAAGAGAACCATTTTTTATGTTGTCGTGAAGTAATTCAACTAATCTGAAATAAGTCAATAGGCAAAATACTTATTGGCATTCTTTCCCTCAGTTAGAAGGTTTGGTTGTTTTTTTTTTTTTTTAAAAAAAAGTAGACAGAAATTTTACAAATGACTGACAGAAAGCCTACAGTAAAGAGATTCCAGGCCTGACCTGAATCAGAAAAGGCAAGAAATTTCCTGAAAAAGCCCTTCAAAATTTCTGGGCTGGTTTTCTGAAGAGAGTTCCTGAGACTGCATTTCCCTTATTTTGATGGCCGGTTTTCCTGAAGACAATGGTTAGCCAGTTACAGAAGTTGGCTCATATCATACCTTCAGTCTTGGCTCTGTGGCCTGAAAGGCTGAATAATCACTAGCTGGTGAAAGATCTGAAAAATGCATTATTAATTTGTATGTTAATGGAGTCTTTCATCTGACTATCTCTTTTTTTTTAAATATATATTAATTGAATAGCACAACAACATCTACAAAGGAGGTAGGTTAGCACAAGTGGAATTCGCCCCTCTCTGGCCAAGAGAAATCGTATGTAATATCATTTTTAGGAGTGATGGACTTTTTCAGCTGTGTGAAATGGTAAATATGTAGCCTTGAAGACATCTTTGACACTTCCACAGTGTGTAGAGAGACGGGATCTTTTTAACCCATAACTTCAAGGCAAATTTCAAGAACAGGCCATATTCATACAGACTACCAGTTCCTGAAGAAACTATTTTTTCAGTAGGTATACTCACAGTGCATTGTAAATTTTTCTTGAAACACTCTTTTGGGGTGTATATTAATATCTTATACATAACAAAGGAGAAAATAATATGGTGGCATTGCTGCTGCTCTCATAGCCTGTCTTCCATAGTGCAAAGAATATTTAAATGTATTTTTAAGGTAATAATAATTAATGACATGAAAGCAATTTGAAAATATGATAAAAATATAACAAAGTTTTATGAAGATAGATGGTGCCATAGTAACTTGATATCTTTCTGTGATAAGATAACTGATTTTCTAGTTAAAGGACACACAGTAGATCTAATCTGTCTGGGTTTCAGTAAGTCACTTGATATGGTGTCAGATAGAAAATTACTAGTTAAAGTGAATAACATAGGAATTAGAACTAAGAATGTAATGTGAGTAAAAGACTGGCCAGGAGAGACAAAAATGTATATTATTAGAAGGGGAAATTTCAGAATGGTGAAAGGTTATTTGTGGTTTCTTCAAAGACTGATCTTGGGATTAGTCTTATTAAATACTTTCAATACTTTGTGCAAAATAGGTATGAACTAATGAAATTCGTAGTTTAAATGATGTTGAAAGGCATCATACATCTAGTGGGGGGTGAAAATATCATAAAGAAGAAACTGGATGACCTTGAGGACTTAAAGAATAGAGGCTAATTTAATATATCTGTGTGCATGGTCATGCACTTTTACACTCATAACAAGATTTCCTCCTCCACTTGGAAGCCAACCTTTGGAAATGAGTGAGGAGGAGAAATATCTGAACGTCTTAGTTGATCCCAAAATAACGTGAAAATGGAAGTGTGTGACTCAAAATATGTAGGATACATCAAAAGGAATTAAAGAAATATTCCTTCCTTTATCTGGAATAGAGAAGGACTGCAAGAATAATGTAGTGGAAGAAGGCTCTATTTTATGACTCAAAACTGAAAGAGCTATGTCAATTTAGCCTGAAAAATGGAAGACTAAGAAAGTTTGTTATTGTTATTTATATATGACAAATTAGGCTAAAGGTGATGTGCATATTAGAGGAAATAGGTGTAAATTGCAATGACCAGAGTAGGACTGATAATCAGAAAGGTTTTTTTAACCTTATGCAAACTGAGATTCTGCAACAATCTTTCAAAATGGTCAGTATGGGAAAAGTTCTAGTTTTAAGCATTCCAGTCATATTATGTGATATAGCTGACAAACAAAGCAGGGGCTTGGACTTGAAGACTCAGAAGGTGCCTTCCAATTCTGTCACTCATTATTGCTGTAAATGAATTATGTTAATTTAATTCCAAAAGCTTAATTTTTCCAAATGATATTCACACATATTTCATATGCAGTTATATATACTATTAGATTTACTGTATACAGCAGTTACAGGCAGATGGAATATGTCATCCATAGGGTTATATAATAATCATAACAGAGCTAAAAACACAACCTAAAAGTCTGATTATCCTTTAATTTATTCTAGTTTTTTATTAAGATGGAATAACCCCTTTAGCAGTTCTGGATATTCATTGCAGTGGAAAGATCCAGTTCCATACTTTTTGACTCGCATTTCTCTCTCTTACTACAATAATCAACTGAGTCTCTAATATATATATGTATGTATATGTGCATGTATATACATCTCAGCCTTAGGCAGAGCATATATTTAAAATGTATTTACCACAGTATTTCCCCAGAGACTTTATTCCCTGGATTGTGCTGGGTTTTTTTCTCTTT
>VXBO01005287.1:5810-59370 GCA_013400135.1 Rhinoptilus africanus
CTGTGTCCAGTTCTGGGCTCCCCAGCTCAAGAAGGACAGGGAACTGCTGGAGAGGGTGCAGCATAGGGCTACAAAACTGATTAGGGGACTGGAGCACCTCTCTTATGAAGAAAGGTTGAGGGATTTGGGGGTCTTTGGTCTGGAAAAGAGAAGGCTGAGGGAAGACCTTATTAATGCCTATAAATACTGAAAGGGTGGGTGTCAGGAGGATTGAGTCAGGCTCTTTTCAGTGGTGCCCAGGGACAGGGCAAGAGGGAATGGGCACAAACTTGAGCACAGGAAGTTCCACCTAAACATGAGGAGGAACTTCTTTCCCTTGAGGGTGGCAGAGCACTGGAACAGGCTGCCCAGGGAGGTGGTGGAGTCTCCATCTCTGAAGACATTCAAAACCCGCCTGGATGGGTTCCTGTGCAACCTGCTCTAAGGTGGCCCTGCTCTGGCAGGGGGTTGGACTAGATGATCTACAGAGGTCCCTTCCAACCCTATGATTCTATGAAAATAATGACGGGTCAGAATTCCATACTATTTGTCTGCCTTCCAGGATTTGTATTTTCTAAAATTTACTGAATCAAATATGCCACATAATGCAGTTCAGGTTTCCAATTTATGCAAGATTTAAAAGTAGTAGTTGCACGAGCACAGGCTGTCATGTCTACTGGGACTCACGATACCTGGAAACTATCAATCAGGGTTCTGAGATGTGGCAGAAGTCACTAAGTAAGACATGTTTAGCATGTGAAAGTAAAGCCAACACCAGTTTTAATACTCTGGGTTACAAAAGCAGATTAAATCTGAAGACTGAGACTGCAGTTCCACATGATTCTTTTCTTTCCCCACAGCTCTTCCCATTTGGTAATCAAATGGTAAACCCTTTCAAGTATTTTTGCATTAGGAGAAGGAATGTTTCATGTACCATAAACAGTATGCTTATCTCCAAATTTATCTTCTAGCTTTTTCCTTTGCTATTTTTAAAGAGACAACATCATAATTGCAGGCATGCTTTTTATTTTTTAAAGGTTTTGACTCGAGTATGAGATGCATAGTTTGGAGAGTTTTAATCAGTGAAAACAAGAGTTGAGGGAATTAAACCATGTTCATAAATATTGACAGAGAAAGCACAGGTTATTAGACAAGAACTTGACCTAAGCCTTAAGAACAAATCTTTGTCAAATTTCAGTGTGAAGGCTGAATATCAACCAAGTAGACTTTAGTAGGTGACTTGGTGTTACTCTACAGGCAAAAATTGTGTGTTACAGATCAGACTGGTAAACTTACTTATTTTCCACTTCCAAAAGAAAATTATTCCTTTACTCCACTGAAAATTCTTTATGATTTAAGTTTTCCAACCAGTCTTAACGGTTTATCATTTTGAATCTGTCTAGATTATCCTAAGTGTTATTGCTGGGTCAATGGACATGATTATTATTCTTATGTATCCTGAAGTTATTTTAAAAATGTTTTCAGTAGGACGGGTAAACCATTTCTGGAAAAACATCAGAGACTGCACTGTCTTCTTTGGGGTTCTCACAGGCTCTCTGGCAGTGCTGGAACTGGAACAGAAGTTTAATTGATGGCCCACTCATATTTTTGACAGCTGCAGTTCATTTGATACATTAACGAATATTTTGGATTTGATGGTCTATTTAAGGCAGTTGCTATTAAATTGTCATAATTTATCATTGACTGTCGCACAGTGTTATCTACAGTCTGGAAATATGCCCTGTCTTTGGAATTTAAGCTAAAAGCTACAGGATAACAGCTGAGCTTTCGACCCTAACTTTGGCCTAAGATTTATTCGAAAGAAATTTTCACCATTAAAATGCCATTTTGTCCCAACGTTGCCACCAGTGTTTGCTGGTACACCAAGTTACCTTGTGGAGGCACGTGCATAACTTAGACTGCACACCTAACTTTATGAATCATTTCTCTAATGGAGAGTGTCTTCCTGAACTTCAAATGCTACGGACAAAAAATGTAGAGAAATAGGAGACAGTTCTATGAAGTTACTTGCATGCTGTGTTGCAGTACCTCATTGTCCATTGCCTTTCACTCAAATAGAATCTACCGTCTTGACGGACACTTTTGTTTTTCATTTTGTCTGTTTTTTTAAGTAGCTAACTTAAAATTGATCTCATCAGCCAGAAGATGGAGCTTACACAAAGCAGAATGCTGAAGCTCACAAGACAGTAGAATATTGGCCTGGCCACTAGATCTGGTGAGTCCATGACAATTCACGCCTTTCATGCTGTAAGATAGCAATTATTGGCATTACATCGTTATACACACCTGGGTTTTCTTTTTTTTTTCCCTCTTCATATTCTCTGAATAAACATTTTTAAGTAGTATGTCCTCTATTCTTTTTCTCCTCTTAGAAACAAATTTCAAATCAGGTCATTCGACTGGAATTTATTTCAGCCTGTCCTCTCCAAAACAACTGGAATTAGTGTTCGCATATGTACAAGCTAGATGCCTTTGAATGTAGTGAACAAACAGAGCAGGCTGACATAGCCCACTCAGATACTTGTGAAAAGCGACTGAAGGTGTTAAAAGCCAGATTTATCATCCACTAGTCCTGTTATTTAAATGGTCTTTGCTCTTTCTTACCAAGCAGATTCTACAGGATAGCATGGTAGAAAAATTCAGCATCTCTTGCAAGACCTGCAGACAGAGCACAGTAGGAGAAAGTTCTGTAATTGCAGTGCTGAATGGGGGGCTCAGCAAATTTAAAATAAAGAAAAGATATGGATGAAGGTGAGTTCACACAAACTGGGTACAACTTAATTTTACTGAGTGAGTCTCTCTACAGAGACCTTTAGAGAAGGCTGTGATGTCACCTATTCCACAGGGACACTGAATATCCAACAAAACTTCCATTATTAAGCTGATGTTCAGTCTGAAATCCGTGACCATACTCTTCCTTTACTGCATCATCTCAACCTATGGAACGTTAGTTGTGTGCTGATGACTCTGTCCTGCCCCTGACACAAATGCATGTCTCAGGGTCTGTGAAAAAACAGCAGCTGTCCTAAAAGTAAGGTATTGGTTAGTACTTATCTACGGCTTTATGAAAGACTCTGCTAAGCAGAAAGCTAGCAGGTATTTGAAACACACACTAAAATAGCTCCTTCCTTCCACTCCTCAAACCTGCCCTTCTCCACACCTTCAGACAAAAGTTTCATCAAGCTGTTTGGACCTTTCTGTGAAGTTAGGATGTGTGCATGGGAGCAAGCCACTACAGGACAGTCCTGATCCACATAGGTGTGTTTTGCCAAGAGCAAGCTTCTTCTATGTGCCAGGCAGCATTCTTCCTTCCTTCCTTCCTTCCTTCCTTCCTTCCTTCCTTCCTTCCTTCCTTCCTTCCTTCCTTCCTTCCTTCCTTTCCTTTGGGAAAACTGAGATAAACAAAATAATCTCGTCCTACAGCAAATAAATTAATCAACCAGTAACTGCCACCAAGTATGTCTTTCTGGCATGTACAACTTTCATTACTAACAGGAACAAATATGACTATTTGAGAACGGCTTTGCATCAGGCCTGGAAAAATGCTAAGAAAAACAGCTATAGAGAAAAAGGAAAGAAGAAAAACCTGTGCTCTCTGAATCACCAGTAAAGTATCCCAAATTATAGCATTCACTGCAGTATAAATGCAGAACCAAAGGGTCAAACAAGAGGGTATCTTCCCAAGCATCTTTCTGGGAAGGGCCTCTAACAGTTGCACACAAATCCAAGGCTGGCTGACTGCTGCTTCTGACGCCTGACAGGAATGTTTATGGAAATTAAAAGAGGCCAAAGTATGGGGAATAAGGGATGTTCAGAGTGAGAGAGTCTGTTAAGCACCAAAATGTTTCCCTGCAGTTCTGCAGGAATGGCCCAAAATGGCACAGATTGTCTTTTGATATATGCCTAGGCTGGGAGCTAAAAAGAGCACACGTAGCGGAGATTTCAGATACTTCTGTCAGGAAGGAGAAAATTAGGAACACAAAACCTCTATTCTGCTACCCACTAACCAGTGTTCTATAGCAGCTATTTTGGTTAAAGTCTCTGCTCTCTCCTATCCCTGACAATCAGATTACATCAGCAAAGAAAATAATGAAGTATAAACACTTGCCATAAAGTGTATGTTGCTTTTTTCTATACAGAAATACCTGGCATTTTAGTTGCTTCTGTGAGGAGCACAAGCCTCAGTAAAGGCTGCAGGTTTGCAAAGTCTTAACAACCAGTAAATGCATTCAATTTTTCAACCTAACTTGGAGGGCGCTCTCAAGCTGGAGATTGGATGATAATGGAGAAGCAGCACCTTGTACCGACCAGAGGGACACTGGAGAGTCCTAGCCTAGAAAAGGGTTGCTAGACATTTTAGCTTCTGCCAGACAGGGAAAGAAGCCAAAACAAACTGAAACTAATGTTCTTGCATGGGCTAAGAGAGCTGTCTTCTGATAAGAAAGGGTATGCTTTTATTAAATGGTGATCAGAGATGTGGAACAGTCGTAAGTGTTGTAGCTGAAACCATGATGTAATTACCCAAAACAATTATGTAAGACAGTCCCATTTTGCAGTGGGATCTAGTATCTTCTACTATACCATAGCTGGATTTCCATAGCTGGACCCAAGACAAGCGTAAGACAGTGACACTATCCATAGCTGGATAGTGTCACTTCAGCCACTGCAAGGATATCCAGGGCATGCAGTCTCCCATAATTCTTGTGCATTTCTGCCAGCACTTAGAGGACATTTTGGAAGCCTCAAGACATCTAAAACAGCAGTAAGTGCCTAAATTTAGGCAGCTTCCTTATTTAGGATGAGCTGGACAGACTTCCAGACTCCACTGACAGTATTGGCTGGGTGTCCACTGACTACTCAACACCAGCTCGTGTGCAAGCACCTACATACCTCAAGTCAGATCATAGAATCATAGAATGGTTTGGGTAGGAAGGGACCTTAAAGATCACCTAGTTCAAATCCCCTGCCTTGGGTATGTTTCAGGTTCGGGAATTCGTGAACAAAACACACAACAACAAGGATTAAATGTTAATTAAAAGTATTTATTTTAACTAGTAGCAAAGCATATACTAAAATGTTCCCTATCATATTTCCCCCGTATACTCATGCCAGGCAGCAGATCAGTCCAATCACCAGCCGTGGGGAGGGCGGTAGCTGAGCAGCACACGTGCTTAGTGGGCGTCCCCACGGAGATAACACCATCTCGATGGAAGGATCCTGCAACTCAACTTACCCCCACCCCCGCTCTGTGGTCCCTTTTATGTCCATCCACAGTTCTGCCACGTAGGGCCAGTACGTGTCAGAAGGTAGAGCTGGGATAACTTTTTTGTGCCTTTGTGCATGCCTGAGGAATCCTCGGGGGCTCTTGCACCCCTTGTCATGTGTACAGCTTTTCTCCTCTTTTCCTTTCCTGTGGTTAGTTTGTTCTCTACTTGCCTATTCAAGTTCCTACATTGTATTGCAACCCAGATAATTGCAGAACTTGGCTTTCTACCCCGGTTCCTCCCTATTCCCTATATCCTCTTTCCCATCCTGTTTATCAGCACATTGGCCTTCAGAGATCAGCTATTCTTTTCCTCCCCTCACAGGGTAGGGACATCTTCCACAAGATCAGGTTACTCAAAGCCCCATCCAACCTGGCCAGATACATTATTCTGTGGCTAACTCCCACCCTAACTTTAGATCAGATATAAAAAACAGAGGTCATAGCAAGAACTGTACCTTAGATTCAGTTTTCAATATGTTGGGGTCAACAGTAGCTGTGGCTATTGAGCCTTATTGCTGAAATGCCCTTTTCATTTTGATTGACTTAATCTGCCTCCATGGCTGGCTAGGAGTGGAGCTGAGCTTTGGGGCCCACACTTGACCCTGAACACCAGCAAGGTGAATGACATTTTTCGCTACTTCAGAAGTTTTCAAAGCACAGTATCTGAGAATCCCAGCATCCTTTTTTAGCAGAACTGTCTTCAGAGGCACCCTGCAAGAGACCAATACTGTTATTATTGCTATTATTTCCATTCTGGAGAAAAGTGGGCTTCTGAGAGGCCATGATTTTAGGATATCGCTGTCATTATAGACACATATAGCCCAAGTGAGATTTTTAAAGCACCTCAGACCCTAATTTCAGGTGAAAAATTAGACACTTTATGTCTAAGTTCTTCTGAAAATCCCACTAGGGTCCCATTTGCTGTTTCATTGCCTAACTAGCCTGTAAATTCTGCTGTGGCTTGTTCAAGGTGACACACAACTTTTGGATGATACTTCTCATCTCATTCTCTCCTCAGCTCACTTTGGTTTTGACCACTAATCTTTTTCCTTCCTGACCCCAATCCCAAACACATTCATAAAGGCCATCTGACACGAGGACACTGTGGTGGGATGGAGCTCGGCTGGTCAGTTCGTCTGCTGTTTTCCTCTGTGTACAGCAAAACCCAAGGGGATCTTGCTCTTAGCCCTGCATCCACCTTGTATTTTTGCTATTAAAAATCTTCCCACAGTATTAGTACTGTGCTATGGGTTATTTATATTTAAGTTAGCCTCTTAAACACATCCATTGAAACAGGTACCACAACTGTGGTGGCTGCTCTACCACAGCTTCACAGGAAAGCTAAGGAAAAAAAAAAGTAAGTTTATTAATATATAGAATAAATCTTTATTGCAAACACAGCCAATTCCTGACTTCTTCTAGTGGTGGGAGACATGGAATATAATCTATTATTGTTTCCTTTGTAACCACTTTTTTCAGACATGGAAACTGTGAAAAACATTTTTTTCTCTTAAGAAAATAAATCCATTTCCTCATAGTTTATATTTGTTAAGTGGTTTGTAAGACTTTTATGTTCTCTATAGTTTTTGATTTGTCAATACCTTTATTAAGTGTATTTCTCTATAACTAGCAAAGTTGCTGTTATTTGACATATCCCTTATTTAAAATGGGGAGTGAATTTAAAATAATGTTGCTAAATTAGTGGTGCAGTTATAATCGAGCAAAAAAGTTTTCTGAGAGACTCTTATTTTGATAAAATTCAAGCTAGGAAAATGAGCTATTCATCAACTACTTTTAATCTAAAATTATAGTATTAAATTGAAGATGTGAACACATCCTTTTATTTTCAGACTAATTCAGTTTTCTTTATGACACAGTGACATGCAGATTTGAGAACATTTAATAGAAGATGGCACTAATAAATAAGAAATGGTTTCATCCACCAATTAGATAACAGCTTCTTGCAGGTTATCTCAGAAGAGGTTAGCCTATTGCCTGTAAGCTACTTCTCAGACACCTTGTACGCCTACGACAATATATATGGAATGATGAAACTTTCAAAAAAGAGATCTGTTCTGAATGTCAGAAGTGACTAATTTCCTCGGTATGTTGTAAGATTTTGCAAAGCTATAAAGAAGTATACAGGAGAATTAGCTTATAGCTGTGCTGTAATTTCCCTAGCTAGTAAATTGAATCTCTACCTCTGCATTTAAATATGTTTTATAATAGGAAGTGAACTTTGCAATTCATCATCTCTCTCTCTTTATATGAGTTTAAAATTCAGCTCCTGGTCTTGGGTGATGTAGATAAGCAATGATGAAATTAAAAGTAAAAGAGGATTTTCTACTATTTGTAAGAATCATTGTATCCTTGGAAGAATTATCTAAAAAAACAAAAAAAAAACAAAAAAACCCCAGGTTGAGGTTGTTGGTTACAAATAGTTTAGAAATACCAATGCAGTCCTCATATCCAAAAGAAGTGTGATATACCATATAAATGACAAATGTCCATTGAGAAACTACTAAAGCCAGCACAGCCACACAACCATATCCAAAAACTTGCTGGCTTGAAGGACTTGGAAGAGGTTGTAGAGATGCGTTGGTAATGGTGACTTGCTTTCTTTGCAACTGCACATGAGACAAGGATCAGAGGAGAACATGTGGCTTCCTTAGTGTGAGTGATTGTTCATTTCATATTAACTGAGTTGACAATGTGACTTTTGTGTGGAAAAAATAAAACATCCAAGTCAGAAAGCCAAAACATGATTATCTTTTTTTTTTAATGGAAAAAAGTTTCAGAACAAAATATCTGATCAAAAGGGAAAATGAAAGAAAACTTTTTGCCTTTTGAAAAAAAAAAAAAAAAAAAAAAAAGGGCAAATGTATTCTACATGATTTCCTGAGCAGCTGTGATTAATTTAGATATACAGATATTGGTGAATAAAGTAATAGATGACATTACTTTATGGAATGCATTAATTTCAGGAATGATAGAATGTTAAGCCTTTTTAAAAGATATTTTAAAAAATACATAGTATTATATCAGTTGATATTAGATATATCCTTTCTCTTTGTCATAAGTTGTTTGTCATAGGACTTCCATCTTTAAAAAGTATATTTTATAAAGTTTTCTGTAGACTTAACAGAAGATTTGCCAACAGTTATATTCAAGAAAACTAAAAGGAACAGTTAATCTTCTGTAAATCATGGGACTTTCCCACTGGGTCTGCTATGCAGTGCTACCAGAACAAAATAAATCTTATTGCCAAATCCACGCAACTGCACTTTTTTTTCAACATACACTTCTTGTTTGCCCTGCACATTTACATCAAAAGATATTTCAGAAATGGACAGTTTTAGGGTAGTTCAAGGTGAGAGGAGAAAGTAGGAGTACCTAGTTTCCCGTGGAAACAAGCTTTATGCAAACCCGTTTGTCTGCCAGCCCTCCACCTCACATCCCCCAAATGAATTCTGAACCAGTTACTGTAGATCTCATATGCCATCCCATGCCTGCTACAAGGTTCATCAATAATTAAGCAGTACTAGGTGGAATGGCAAGACCCATTAAAGTCTGAGATCGTGTTGCTGTCATGTAGTAGGCACATAAACTATAGATGTGATCCTAATTTCACTTTTACATGTGCTTCCTTAAATGCTATGAGATTTTTGCAAGCACAAAGTTCATGGTGTTGCTGTTAATATACAGCTCAGTAGGTCCC
Organism: Rhinoptilus africanus; assembly: GCA_013400135.1. Classification (NCBI taxonomy): domain Eukaryota; kingdom Metazoa; phylum Chordata; class Aves; order Charadriiformes; family Glareolidae; genus Rhinoptilus; species Rhinoptilus africanus. Next base: position 14,795 of record VXBO01005287.1, read on the forward strand.
AATGGGCAGTCCAGTCAGTATATGGAATCTACAGAATATGGCACAAAAATTGCTGAAGCTGAAAAATGTTCTTCAAGTTTATATAAATCACATAACTCCACTAACTCTAAAGAATTTACAAGTTTACATCAAGTCACATTTGTCAAAAAGCTGATCCATAAGTCTTATGCATAAGCTGTATGCATCCTCTAAAGAGTAAAAGACAGGGGTTGATGTTCAGAGAAATGCGCTAAGCAGTTAATAACTTCCTGTTCCTTGACAGATGTTATCTTCTTATACGTAACATCCAAATAAATAGCAATATAAGAGTTTTATTTTCTCCAGGATTTTCTGTGCAAACATAAGAAAGATACCTGTTACTTTTGCTGCCCTGAACATCTGACAGTTCTGCAGTATGCCAGCTAAGCCCAGCTCATATAGCTGAATCAGTGAGCATTAATATTCTTAAAAAGCAATAATGAAGTGATATTGCTCTAATTTAGAGCACTGACAGGAGGCTGGTGGCAATAGTCAAAGCTGGGCCAGAATGCCCTGTCTTGCTCCTAACTCAAGCATGCCTGCGCAGCAGCCCATGGCTCATTAGGTCCTCCTGTTAATGTAGGGCTTTCCAATCGAGAGCAATGGAGTAAGGGAGAAGTTCCACTTCAGCCTTGATGCCTTTGCACTGTAACACAAAGTTGTGGTTTGCCATGCACCAGGTAAGCTGCTTCATTGGCACACTGGAGCCCAAGTTTTAAAATATCAGTGCTTAAATGTGTATTTGAATTATAAGTAAATAGTCTAACCTTATGTTGTAATTTTGCACCAAGCAGCTCTAAATAAGTCAAGGGACATCTAAAGATTTGTTGGTATATTTTGTCAACCAAAACTAGAAATGGTCTTTCTGGACATTTCATAATGCTTCAAACATCAATTAAAATGATGTTAAAAAGAATTTCACACAACTGGAATTAGCAAATGACCTGAGAATGACCAAACAGTTCTTTTCTATTCACAGCTAAAAATGAAAGGCAGTTAGGATGATCAATGCTGATTTTATGCAATAATTTATTATTTACTGTGGGTAAAGAGAGACCCAAAGGGGTAAAAACCAATATTTAACACTTTTATTAAGCAACCACTGCCAAGAGCAAGAGTTTCTGGTTCAAGAGTAAATCAGAATCGGTGAGGTTGGAAGGGACCTTTAAGATCATCAAGTTCAACCACTAACCTACCCCGACAAAAAACCATTTCTAAACCATGTCCCTCAGTACCACATCTACCCTTTTCTTAAACACCTCCAGGGATGGGGAATCCACCACCTCCCTGGGCAGCCTATTCCAATGTTTAATAACCCTTTCAGTGAAAAAGTGCTTCCTGATATCCAATCTAAACCTGCCCTGACATAACTTGAACCCGTTTCCTCTTGTCCTATGATGGTTTACACCATCCTAAGATGGCTTACACCACAGCTACTAGCACGATACATGTAGCATGCTTCACAGATACTCCTCATGCCTTCTCTTGAAGGCTTCCATCCTGCCTTATTGCGAAGAAGCTCCCAAGAGGCCCCATGCTGACTGGTGCTGGCTTGCCTCGCTGAGCAGGGTTGTCAGCTGCAACAGTCAACGTGTGCTCCATGAACAGCAGAGTCTGCTGAGGACCAGCGCCTGCAGCCAGAACTCCAGCTATCTCTTAGCATAATAAACCCAGATTAGCCAAAGGACAAGATGCTTCCTGCATGACTCTGACAGATCACTATGGTTATGTTTAAAGGAATAAATTAAACAGTGCAAGCTAATGTTCCCAAAGAGAGGAACTTGACTCTACATGGCTAAACTGTCAGAATGACCCAAACTGGCACTTAAGTCCCCCAGATAGTCCCTGGACATGCTTGTAAAACAGCATGGGCTGGTGGCCACTCTCAACAGTAATTTCTGTTGTAAGCACCCTGTTCTGAAGGGTAAAAGATCTGAACAACAAAAAGACAGGCAAAACTCTGGCCGTTGGCCTCCATGCCAGAGAACAGCCCTGCCTAGACGTAACACCAAGTATAGATGTCATCATTGGCACCCAGGAGGGCAGGCGTAGGTCCTTGGCTCTTGGCAAGCAAGGGTAACCCTTGAGCTGGGCACACAAACTCCTTATTACACATCAGGAGAGGGTCATCAGCCTGGGATATTGCCAAATCACCCATTTCCCAGCAAAAAGTCTTGGACAGCAAGCTAGAAATCATTTCTCTATAAGGGTGTCCTGAACTACTGCAGAAAATAGTTTAAGATTAGTGAGGCCAGTCAGTGACAGCAAAGCTCTCTGCCTTGGAGATTAAGTCACAGGTCCCAGTCCCAGCTCTCAAGCATGTTTGTTTATTTTATTCACTGTCTGTTTAACATTTAATACCTAAACACTGCTTGGGACAAGAACAGGAATCCACAACTCACCCTTTTTAGGCAAATTTCCTGGTAACAGTACTAAAGACTTGTGCTTGTTCTTGTGTTTTCTGGCCGGACCAGTGGCTCTTCAGTTCTTTGCTGCAGAACAAAAAGGCTTCAAGAAAAAAGGAGAAATGTGGGACAGACACTGAGATCATCTTTAGTTTGGATAATTTCCTGGTGAATGGTTTTGAACTTCTTCAGCATAAAGAGCTTATGGGGTGGTTGTTACCTGTCCCCAGGGTGAATTACCCCTAATCCAGGTGGACTACAAATGAAGAGAGTTCTCCTTCTTTTTCCTGTTAATTAATCTGCTAGTCTCATAAAAATAGCTGGTGGGTTTGTGCTCATTCCCACAGGTACACCATATGTATATTCTGAATACCTTGGGCTGAATCTTTCCAGGAACTAGGTAGCAAAGCAAATCAAAGGAACCTAATTCAGACTCGGGTAAGACATAGAGCTGCAGGAAGGAACACTTGCAGGGAAGAACTTTAGGCACCTTTGCAATTTCACCAGTGATAACAAGGCGTTTGCACACCTGAGGATTTCAGATTTTTCCTCCTCAGCAGCCATCCTAAATTCTAGCTACATTCCTTTTAAAAATTCAGTTGAAACCTCTATATACTTCAGTGATCCCATGTTTTTCTGTCTCAGTTTTTTATTTGTTGCATATAGCTAGCACCATTTCCCTGTTTATGGGTGGAGTTTGAAGAACAGCTACTGAAAACTAGGAAGTTTTTGTGCTGTTAAAGATATCCATGGATGCAGTGTTCTTCAAGACCGCTGAAGTCTTACTCTTGCTGCCGCTGTTAGATCAGTATCAGCGTAGAGACCCAATGGGAAACCGAGAATGAAGTTATCTTTCAACCAGGAATGAAGAAGGATGGAAAATGAAGCAAACAAGAATGTAGAAGACCTAAGTGAAGGAAGAAGTGGGAGGGACAGCTTTGTCCTCCAGAGCCCTAGTAGTTCATATTCATGGCAATAACTCATTACTGTAATGCTTGATTTGAATAAAAATAATAGTTTCCTGCAAAACTTACCTTTGCATGGCAGTGCTTAAAGTGGGCTCCTTTATTTCAATTGGAAGTATAAGCACTTATTTCAGTGATTGCACTGGAATGACAAATTGAAAGAAACACAAGATTCATAAACCACAATGTGTGTGTTGGGAATGTTTAGCCTGAACTGATGAAACAAAGGTAGCCTTCCTCCTCAAGAGATCCTCCTCACCGTATCTCAGTCCTCAGTGCTGGCTAGATGCTGAAAGGGTCTGAAAGCAAATCCCTCCAACTCATTCTGCTTAGGTGACCAAAGAAAGAGCCTGAACAGAAGGTAGATTTTACTATTTCTCATTAAAGGTCTTGAAGTTAAGAATAAGGCATAGGTCCTACATTTGAAAAACAAACTTGAGAGATGTTTCCTGTGTGGAAAGCAGCCTGCAAGAATAGTGCTTTGAAGGAAAAAATCTCTTCTAAACTAAACTTTGGACCTGTCAGCCCAGTTTTGTTCTAATCCGAAGTTAAACCAATATTTTGTAAAATTAAGATGTGCGCTTCTCCGAGTTATATTACTTCTAGGATTCTTTCCCCTTTTTAAGTAAGGAAGGCTGGAAGACTGTCCATCTGATTTAAGTTATTTTACTGGGAATTTCTGCCATATTTTGAGCACGCTCCAAGTGGCAGTGGAGATATAAATAGCAGAATAAACAAACAGCTGCGCAAGCGAAGTTGAAAAGTCAGAGACCAACGAGATTATCTGTTGTTTCTGCAGTACTTCCAGCCTGCTCACATACCAAATGTGATATCATGTGACAAAAAAGTCCTTTAATGACAACAGCAAGATTTGGGGTCTTTTCATTCTCTACTTACTTATTCTGAAGTATTTTTTCACTATTTTCATTCTGAAAATAAAGATAATTGTATTAAAGCCACCAGCAATTAAAGTCCCATGGTTTTGGTCAAAAATCCTAAGTTATGCATTGTATTTCATCATGCTTTCATGGTATCTTTAAAAACATAAGGGCAGCTACATGTTTAAGAATTAAATTCCACAGGTAAAATAAAACGTTCCTTCCTTTCTAAACCTACTCTCATTCAAGGCTCTGAAGCAGGAAGATGTTTTTTATCCAATATTTGTGTGCAAAAAATATTTATAATAAAACAATGATCAGGCATAAGACTCTCGGTATATCATATTTGAATATAAATACTAATCATTTGGCACTTCTTCCTGACAATAAGTGCAAGGAAATAGACAATCCTGCATAATGAAAACAACTAGAATAATGAGCACGTTGTTAGAATGCCAGTCTTTTAACGCTCTCTACAAATGCAAATAAGTTGAAATATATTTACTGATTGCTGAATAAATACCTGTCTTCACTGGGTTTTGATCTGAGGTTATGTCCTCCAGTTCACAGGAGAATTATTATTTTTTTTATTGAACTGAGTCAAAGACTTTTTTTCTTGATGGGCTTTAGTGTATGTGACGAAAATGTTTAGATGTGCAACATGTTCCAGAGCTCTGATGCATAAGATGATTTATTATTCTTGCCTCCAAGGACCAAAGTCTCTGCTGAAAGTGCTGTGAAGAATCACATTCACTTTAATGCCTTGAAATTAAGCAGAAAAATGAGCTCCTTTCATTTATTTTATTGCCAGTCTAAACAGTGGGGTAGCAACATTTGAATGTATTGCACTGCTATTCTGTCACTAATGTGCAGAGGAGGTTGAAGAGTATTTTGGAGACTCACTGTCCAGAAGTCATTTTTAAGCTACTCTGAAATTCTTCTTCCTATTTTGACATTATTTATGAGCTGTGACTTATTTATTTCAGTAGGAATTGCAATTTGTCCTTTAAATGTGCCAGTCCTTTTTAGAGTCCTTGCAGTTCATTTTCAAACTCGGATGTAGGTCTGCTCTGCTTCAGGTTCTCTTGTCAACATTGAAGTGATTCCTTTTTAAAACTCAATCTTTCATTGTTGTTTTCTTGAGTGATGGTTGCATTTGTGAATCCTGTAAGTGTGATTGCAGTCTGAAACTGGAGACAGTTAATCTAGGAACACTTATTCTGCTACCATTTAACCGCAGTCCCAGGGGATGAGCTGAGCGGAAAGTACGGGATGCCCAAAACATTTACTATATTGGACAAGAAATTGGAGCCTTTTGAGCTCTTTCCAAGTACTTGTGATGTTTGACCTATCCATTAGTCATATTTGGTCTATGATCTCTGGAGTATCTTTTATAGGAGGTGAGCTAATAGCCGCAAAAGATGGATAGTCAGCTAAAACACTTAAAGGGATACAGCATACCAAAACAAGATGGAGTTGTTCTATATTAATAGTTAAATACAATAATATGCCAAGTACCAGTCTCAAGGTACTGTAGAGAGGGAACTGGTATCATCATTCCCATTTGACAAATAATGAGATCCAACTTGCCATGGTCACCCATGCAGAATGCGGCAGAGTTAAGAATAAAACAAAGGTTTAAGAAAACATTAGATGTGAAAAGCCAACAACAAACTGCTTGTTATGTAAATAGATAAGGCATGGGGAGGAGAGAACCAGAGCAGTGCAGTGAAGGAACAGAAGAGAAGCAGCTGTGAAGAGCATTCTGCAAGAAAATTCAGTTACCAAACCAAACTCAGAGTTCACGCACCCACCATTGGAGCCGTGTTCACACAATCTCTAGGGTTTCCATGGCACAGTGCGGAGGGATGTATTTTCCTGAATGATCCAGTTAATATTTTTGACATCAGCTATCCAGGCCACTAGATATTTTAGAGGCCTCTTCTAGATAGGGCAGGCAAGAGCTGGAAGAGGTCACGATTACTTTCTTTAAGGTCCTGTAGACATAACTATTTATACCCAGTCCCTCTGTGCTAATTACTATCCCCATTTCATTGTCAAGAACATTCCTCTCTCCTTAGACAGCACTGGCAGTTAAGTGGTCAGATCAGTATCCTTCAGATTTCTCGATGCCCCTTTTCTTATGTAGAAATACCTTCATACAATTGCAAAACTCCCCTCAAAGCTTTTCTTTGAGAATACTTTATAGTCGTTAAGAAACTGTTATTCTGAAGTCTTATTGCAGAAGTAAGTAACTGTATAATTATTTATCTTCTACCTGTCTAGCTGTGGTTTCTAGATTTATAAGCACTTAATACAGAGCAATCCAGGTTAAGCAAAAGGGTACCCAAGCACTATTGAAATATGAAAGGGTATTTGTTTGTGTTTCTCTCTCTTTAAATCTGTTTAAACCAGAATATGATCCTTGCATGCAGTCAGTTAGCTATAAGAAGAGATTTACATCAAAACCACTGATTTTCAGAACTCTTCCTCAGTCTTTACTGGGCAGGATATGTCACTGAGAAATGGAAAAATCTTCAACAGCTAATTTTCTTGGGTAATAAAAACTTTGCAAAAAGAAGCTTCTTAGACCTGTCATGAGAATATTCTTTTCTATGTAGGAATGGTAAAATTAACAGGGAATATGGAATAATGATGAGACATTACTCCTCGTACTGGTATTAGCAATTGGTAGAATTAAGAAGAAATGCAATTTTAAAATTATTTCTAATATTTTCATGCCTTTTATATATCAATGTGCACTTTGCACATTGCAGCAGAATATTTGCAGCAGCCAGCATAATCTATCTTCAAGACAATGATTCTTACCATAATGACATATGTTCCAGGACTCTGTTTTTTGTTCTTCGATGTATGATCTGTTTCCTAAATACTGAAAAAACACACTTTGACCTCTTAGTGTAAAAAGAAGATTAGAAAAATAAAACTATGGTGGTTTTCTTTCTCTAATGAAATTATTACTGTTATCAGGCAGAGAAATATTTCTATCAGTGTGGACAGCTCGTGATTCTCCATTTACAAAGGCGTCCTTTAGTTTAAGACAGATAAAACTGTATGGAGAATCTGACACCTAGTGTAGATTTATAATGCTCCACGTAGAAGTAGAGAAAAAATCTGAGATTTGCTTACCAAAATATTTTCTTGTCTTCCATAATTTTAAATATTTTGCACTGTGATATTTTATTTGTGTCTATTCCACCTGAATGTCTAAATCTCGCATATACGTATGGGAGACAAACTTGATGATGTACCTCATTAAAAAAATAAAGCTAAATATTTTGCTCAAAACAGAAGCATGTCATGTCTGAGAAAGAGAGCTTAACTCTCTTTCTTATCAACCTTTAATGTCATAATATTCACAGTAATGAGCCACTTTACATAGGGCTTTGATTACATTGGGTGGGAAGGCGTTGTAATGGCTGACGCAAATATCACTACATTGAGCTCTTCAGCTATTATCTCCTCCCATCAAATGCAAATCACCAACCATATCATGATCTTCTGTCTCTCTTTTTCTATATATTGCAGTAAATCGCCTGAGACAGTTTAAGGCATCAGAATTTTAGATTTTATTTTCTTTCACTAATCTTGTGACATAAATTCAGCTCAGCTTAAATCAAGCACTCAAGCTGAGCTTCCTGTTTTGCATGCTGATCTGCCAGTTGTCAGCACAGGCTGAATGGAAAACAAACCCAGTATCTCAATATTTGAACATCCATTATTGTAAATAATTGCAGTACTGCCATAAAGCTAGTTACAGAATTAATGTATATTGGAGGTATGCATGCTGTGCCTCTAAAGTGCTCACACTGCTACTTAAAGACAAGTGAAAGACAGAACACATCAATGCAACAAACAAGAAGGAAAGAAGAAATGAGATATAAAACTCTTAAAGTCACATAAATATTTAAATGTCATCTATAAGTAGAATTGTCAATAATTAGATTGATACAACCAGCAACAGCATTTACAGAAAGAAGCTCTGATAAATTTGAGGGGAAAATGTCACTCTGTGTCTTGTCACTGACTCAAGATAATCTGAAGTCCCGACATGAAATTCAGTCTAAAGAACTACATCTTCTCGTTTCATATGATGACAGGCCATTTTGTATGACTATCATTTGGTCTCAGTTGACTTGAAAATTCCTCCAGGTCACCATGAATTGTTTGAAAACGATAATACAAAATACACAAATTTTGCGACATCCATTTCTCAGTTTGATTGTTTTACATAGTTCATTTTTCTCCATTCCTGGCACTAACATGATCTTTTCAGTTCTTCTGAAAATACAATATACCTTTGCAGGTTATATCAACTACTCCACAATAGTTGAGTCAAAAAGTTCACTCAGTTCTTTTATTATATTTCAAACAAGGAACAATCATTAGTGAAATAAGGAAGCACAGATAAAATAGGCTGTCTCCCCCATCTGTCTGAATAACTGCAATCCAAAAGTAAAAAAAGAGCTGATAAAATAGGAGAATGAAACATGAAAAAAAAAAAGAGTATTGAAAAGTTGTGGATAGAGAAAAGCTTTATTTTTTAAAGTCAGTAAGGGGATGGGGTGTTTAAAGTGTATAATGTGAAATGAGCCAGATGAAATAATTATTTATCATTGGCTAGCACAGAGTGGATTCTAAATGGAAAGCAATTTTCAATTAACTGGTCATGCTACACTTACCTGAGGTTGCATTGCATAATCAATCATGAAGAAATGTTATTTGTCTACTGCTTATGAGCCAGATGGTTCTAATGCTCATTTGAAACCTAAAATACTATTTTAAAAAAAGGGGGGGGCTGGGAGAGGGGCAGTGATAGCAAAACTTGCCTCCCACTGTAAAAATGAATAGCAGGAGTCAGTTGACACTGTTGATGTATAATTTCAAAATATTTTTAAGAGATAGATTATAGCTGTTGGCATCTAACATCAGATAAAATATGTATTATTTTCAATACAAGAACTGTTATCCTTCTAAACTAATTACACGGCTACTTTTATAATCAAAACTCTTCAGCACTAGACATATTCCTTCATGCTATGAAACTGGAAATAGTGGTATGTAGAGGGATGCATGTAGATGGTCTCCTATTCCCCCTTCCTATGCTGAAAGATGGCCAACATTCCCCTAAACAAGCATTTATATGACATCATTTGGTGTCCTTCAGCATGCATCTTGAAGTGGTTTCTCTCCCAAGCGAACCAAAATTGCACTCCCATTCCACCTAGACCCCTTTGCAATGCAGCCACAAGGCTCTCCATATGCCTGGAATTGCACTGAGGATGGCAAGGCAGCCAGGGACAGCCGTATATAAACCTGCTTAGACACAGGGTATGGCTGAGGCCAGCGGTGCCTGCAGACACCAGCACTAGTAAAGGTGCAATGTGGCTGTGCTGTCCTAGGATTGTGATAGATCAGACCCAACCAAACCCTGATCCTTCTGTCTCTGCGCTCACTGCACCATGAACAAATGCAGATGTACTCATACAGAGATATAAGTAACTGCAGGCACAGTATCAGTGCAACACAGCCGCAGTAAATGCCTGACTCCGTACCTCCTGGAGAAAAGTACTCCAGCGTGATCGTAGAATCATAGAATCATAGAATGGTTTGGGTTGGAAGGGACTTTAAAGATCATCTAGTTCCAACCCCCTGCCATGGGCAGGGACACCTCCCACCAGACCAGGCTGCTCAAAGCCCCATCCAGCCTGGCCTTGAGCACTTCCAGGGATGGGGCATCCACAGCCTCCCTGGGCATCCTGTTCCATGGTAGAATCAAGGTTCTTCAAAAGGAATCCATGATTTTGGATTCCTCTTGAACATAACATGTGTGACTATGCTAAGCTCACTCCTCAAATTCAAGGACAAAGTCCCTTCAGCACTGGGGTCAATGGTAAATTTCCCTTTATTGCTGATGCCATGTATCAAGATCTGATTCCTTTACAGCCTCTCAAGCTTCTTTATCCACCTCCAGAATTTCTGCCTATTGCCTGCTTTTCACTAGTTGAATATACGATCGGGATGAACTGTTGTTTTTTTCACCTTGTCTATTAAGCACTAAAGAGGACAAAATGTAATTTGTTCCGGTTTTATAGTTGCTTAGTGCAAAAAGTTTTTGTCTCCATAAGAAAGATCTCCAGGATCTTTTGTAATACAAAAAAATATCAATAACGCTCATGTCTTGGAATAGCCTAGGTTTCCTGCGATGATGCATTCCATTAAAAATTGATACATGCATAAGAAAATGGGGGATGATGGTTGGGATAACTGAAAACATTCTTAAAATTTAGCTTGCTTCAAGTAGTAAAGTAAAGGTATAATTGCATTAATTTGATTTAATAAATACATATATAAATATATAAGTGATGATATTTGTAAAATATCAAAGGGGAATTCTATTTTCCACAAACATATATATTCCAAATAACCTGAAAGGAACTACCCATGTGCCTCATAGTAAACATGTGCATAAAGATCTGAGGAACAATTACACAGCAGGAGAAATTATTTGCAGAAGGCAGCAAAAACATTATTTTTAAAACAACGACTGAATCACCCTAGAATTTCAAAGCATTTCATAGAAGCTAGTTAATTAAATTTCATGTATATTGAACTCTTAATCAAAGAAACTCAGCATCTTTTGCAGTAATTAATTAATTTTATCTCCTGAGACCACAGTGAGGTGAGAAAAATATTACTGTCCCTTCTCATATTTTGAGGGAAGTCAAAAGAAATGCCTCTTTTTGGTGATGCTACAGGTCACCTACTGCCTCCAGAACCCCCATCTCAAAGAGCACACTGAAGGCAACAGACTTGCTGTATGGTTTTTGCAGGTGCTTGAATAGTTTTTCAAACACTGACATGTAAGAAAGCCAGAAATAACACCCAACAGTCATGACTCTGAATCCCTGTGCTAACTAGGAGAAGTACATTTTCACTAAAGATTGATAATTAACAATTTAAGGCACTTCTACACCTTCTTCTGTAGTATCCTTACTTAAATCAGTTTCAGACACTTTTCAGTTGTTGTGTTAACTGAGTGTGCATGAACACCAAGGTCAATAGAAGGGCGGTGCTAACAGAGGCAAATGTGTTGCAAAGGGAAATGAATCCTGTGAAACAGAAAAAGCAATTTCCCAAGAAGTGCTAATGGGAGAAGCCTGGGCTGCATCCCAATACATCTTATGGTTAAAGCCCTCGTGCTAACCAATGTCTTGCTAATTAAATAAGACATGCTAAGTTTACTGGCTTTTTTATCATGTATCAGATACCATTTATCTCAAAACTTATGCAAGGTTTTCAAAATACTGGTGAAGGTGTGGTTGGCATACAACCAGCATAGGGTGCATGCACAAAATGTATGTTGTGTTGTGCTTGAACAGCTTTTGTGATACAACAGAAATAGATATTTTTCTTCTTAACCTTGTACACGTCAATAGTGTTGATTACTTGCTTGCTATGTATTTTTCTTCAGCTGGCGAGTGACATGATAGTAATTTGTACCACGTAACTTAGAGGTAACGTGCCTAGTGTATCGAATCACACAACAGCAGGAGAAACGTGCCATCTACCAGAACCTGTTCAGACAGGACTTAAGGATTGCTTTACAGAAACCAACTTGTTGAGACTACCAACATGTTTCATTCCCCATTTGTCCTTCTCTGCAGTTCTCTATGGCTGCCACTAAGAAATGCCAGCAGCATTTGGCAGATGAAAGGAAAATCAGTCTCCACATTCTTGATATTCCTGAAAACACTGGTCAATCACTTGCTTATCTTCTGCTGTTGGCTGTCACCACAGCTCTTCCCAGGCAACTTCTTAGGGAAAAGGCAGAAAATATGACTTGACCCACCTCACAAAATAGCAGGTCCTTATCTTCTAGCTGCTATCTAAGGTCATAGACAGGAAATATTTGATAAGAGTTAGCCAGTAATCCTCTCAGAGATAAGGATTCCCTCCTGGGACTGAATACTGCAGGGCTTTCAGTGGAAGAAGAGGATATAATCTGTGTTCCCTCCCCCATTTTTCTGTCTTCCAAGAATGGAGTCATAAAAATAGTTTTCGATGCTTACAAACACCCTTTGAACATTGTTGGGAGCCAATGGTTGATATGACCCAAGACTCTGTGAAGAAGAGAGAAAACCTTTCTCGGGGTAGTGATGTTAATCAAAGCCTTTTAGAAAATAGCAGCTTTGGCTTAAGGTCTGGTGCACAAGGACTGTATCGATGGCCCAGTTAGATGAGGTTGATTGTCCAAGGCTGTCACATATCTTTCTCCACTCTTTCTTTAATCAAACCAGCTCTGCACAATTGGTACAATTTTCATGCACATACACATTAGAGATTGAGGCATGATTGATAAACATACGAGACTTCCTTCTCTTCATTTCCTAAGGTGTATAAAGCCATGATAAAAAGGATTACATTCTTTATAAAAAACTTGGAAAAGGACTTGGAAAAAATGAAGATATATAAGACTGTTTTGCAACCTGACCCTCACCAAATTCAATCCTGGCTTTGCTGCAGAATTCCTTTCAGATTACGAAAAAAAAATCTATATCTAACTTAGCTCCTCTTTTCCCAAATACCTCCTGCCAATACAATCAATACAATATTTCCAATTGCCAAAACTGTCAATATAAGGTGAAGTGGTTTTCATCCAGCACCTACAATTGCTACCACACTATGTTGAAAAAAACCACACATGATGAAAATCATACACATGGACAATGTGAAATGAGGCCATCAAGGACTCAACCATCTTAGTTCTATAGTTACACTGAACCAAGGATTTTCTGAAAACTCTCTGCTATCGACCCATTTACATGAAATCAGGAGAAATAACTGAAAGGGTGTTAAAAAGTAGAAGTTTATTCTATGTGCATGTACTAAGCCTATTAGTTAAATTCACTGATCTGCACGCACAAATACATATTTTATGTACACGTGTATGTATGTGTATGAGTATAGCTATCTGCAAATAAAACATAAGCTACAATAAGTAAAAATCAACCCTGCATTTTGTGGTGGGCATTCCAGTCAGAACACTCTGATGTGCTGCCTTTCTTGAATGCTCTGCTTTCAATTCAAAGAGGAAAAATGGAGTTGCATTCTTTTTCAATTGCAATACTCACTCAGCACTTTTGGTTCCAGAGATGGGATTGGTGCTTTGTCAGAGCAGTAATTTAATGCAGGCCCACACAGAGAAATTCAGACCAAAAATGCTCTATCAACAATGCAGTATTCCCTCCTCCTGCAGTGTAACTGCAGTTCAATTTATTGAAACTTGAAGGTGATTCACTGGGAAAAGATAAGAAATCATCTTGTCCTGAGAGTTATTTATAACCCTAAAGATACAGGGACAAATCCAAACTGATCTTAAGAACCTAAAACAGCCATTCAAAGGACTGAGCTACCTAGATCCAAAAATACTGCACTGTAGTCACTTGAATTGGAAGAAACTACATCCTCTCTTGTGGCAATAAGGAAATGTAAGAGTATTGAAAGTCTGCAATAGGTCAAATTGAGTATTCTTTGAACTTCACTGAATATATTAATTATTCAGATCTTCATTCTACAATTCATTTGATTTCTAGTGCTGAGGACAAATCTAGTTTAATATGAAAAGTAAATTAAATATCCAATATACATATTCAATACCATTACCATACTACTTGTATTTAACCTGACAAGTCAGATGGTTTATTTATATTCAGTCAGCAAGATTCATTCTTTAGCACAAAAAATCTTCACAGAATTTCCTGCTCCTACATCATCTGAGTATCTTATTCCACGGTTCTTAGAGAAACGTGTGTACTGGGTTTGTTTTCCATTCAGCCTGTGCTGACAACTGGCAGATCAGTCTGTAATCAATTAAGAAGTTGTTTAGGTAAGATAAATTAAAAAAAATGTAGCCTATGAAAAAAAGGAGGCAAATGTGTATTGTCATTTCAGGGCCTTCATTAAAGAAAGATGCTAGTGCAGCTTAGGGCTTGCGAGACACTTTATCCATATGCTTGATTCAAGGGCCAGGAACCCAAGGCTTTGGGAAGAAAAGCAGCTCTTCAACTCCTCCTGTATCCTGATCACCAGGATGGGAAGGAAGCCACCCGCATCTTTGCACAGATTGGTGCAGATAACATTCTAGCTATGTCCAAGCCTCCTCTTCCCTCTCTGGTGTACTGAAAGTTTCTAGAGGAAAGCTCCACACCTTGTGGAAATCCTGCCTGCCTGGGATAACAACTGTGGTTACAGAACTCAGCAGGAAAAGGCTCAAATTCAGCTCTCTGCTGGACACTTGTTGTCTATTGAGTAGGAGCTACACACAACAGGGAGTATTTTCCAAGGTTAGATGGCACAGCAGATGCTTGTCTGCACCTTCAATTGAAAAGATGGATTATGAAAAGGGTAATGATAGAAAAACTGTGAGAGGTCCCAAACATAGACAGGTCATCTGTAAACAGTATCCAGACAGCATCCTCTTTGAGTCTTAACAATGTTTGGTGTTGTAATTGCAGTCTGGGAGTGTATTCAAAATATTTGGTGTAGCTTGTATACCTACTTGACTGCTTCCAGCTATCAGCCAAACTAGCACCTATGTTCATAGACTACCTGTTTTCAGTGAGCTCTGGTTTTAGATCAACAGAAATGTGTGCAATCCCATGACATCCTTGAGGATTATGTAGAAGGCAAATTTTGGCCAGATTGTTTTCAGGATGAGTCTATTGTATGCTGAAAAGAGCGGCTTAGTTGTGTGAGGATCCGGTTTCTTTCCCAAGACCCTCAGGCTACCCACTCTGACATCAGAAGATCACCAGTAATAAGAAGACTGTGGACTGTCTAGAGTTTGTTCAAAGTGAGATAGAGTAGGAGCAGCAGACTGTATGCTACAACACCATCAGGGACTGTAGGAGGACTGTGGACAAGCCAACACAAACCAGTTAAGTGCTAGTCATCTATGGTGCCTGCAGGATGCCCTGCAGAATCCTCTGTCCCACTGAAGCATACCTTTTTTTGCTGTCTATTGACATAGTTTCAACAGACGGATGAGTTTCAGGTGAGGGTTGGGAGCTGCACGTTTGAAACCATTCTAGCTGAAGCAAAATTCAAACTTGGCTCTCTTACTTCCTAGGGGAGCACTGTAAACATTGGGCTATTAGTTACAGTTAATTATTGCAGAAAGACTGCAACCAGCTTCCCTCATTTTCTTATCTTAACAACAAAGCTGTGACTGAGCTATCAGAAAGACTTCAATATAGTTTACATATTTTCAGTGTGTCCTATCAACAGAACTTCTTAAAGCATTTAGGAAAGACAGGCTGATTCATATCAGATATGAGGCAGGCAAAATGTGGCTGGATACGAAACCCCTTTCAACACCCTCAAAACACACAAAACTACAGCAGAAGAAAGTATCGGGTGGAGTTCAGTATCTTAGGCACCTGAATTTGAAAAGTTTAATCAAAATACCCTATGATAGAAGACACCTTCAATGCTTAAATTATAGATAGTACAGCAGCTTTATTTGTAAGTTACATGCAGTTCACAAAACAAATTAAAGAAAAATTCTCTGTGAGGCACTGACCCTACCACAAGCCACATATTGTGATCCTTCCTTCATTTTTAGTAACGCATTTATTGCCTCTAATGTAAACAACATTTGCTTGCATAAGAGTCACAGAATTTGGCCCAGAATAATACTGTTCTAGACCAAATAACAAGGTTTTACCTCAAGCAACAAGAGTAAAGATAGAGAATTCACTAAGAAACATGGGGGAAAAAATACACAAAGTAACATCAACATTGTATTGGTGCTGAGGTAGCTTGCTTTATTGTGGAAAATTCAGCTTAGTTTGCAGTTTGTGTAGTGGTGTTTTTCACTTTTATTGAGATTTTAAACAGTAGGAGTAAGGAAATAGCAAGAAGTATCACCTACACATCACAGCATATCCAGATTACACAAAGGCAGCAGCAAATGCCAGCAGTCACGACACGAGCAGCTGCACAGAACCCAAAAGCTCCATCAGTCACACAAGCACTGCGAGTCGTGCAAGCGCCAGAAAAATGATGTTAAAAAAGGTGACTGGGGGAGGAAGTGTGTGATTTAATGTAAGCCCTCTCCCCACTAAGGAGAAGGATGCTTGTCAGCAGTGGAAGGTGGATTATTATGTGGCAAAGCGGGTATTGGCAATAGGCTCTACTGGTGAATGGGTGACAGGATCAAATCTGTCACTGCTGCCCCCTTCATACAACATGCGGATTGTGATTTTGGCCATTAACGATTGGCTAGACAGGTCATTTGAATGAGAAGGTGCTGCTCTGTTTCTTCAGATGCTAAGGAAGATTTTGCCTGACTGAGTTTATGGCCATGACAGGTTCAATCATAGACGGTCCCTCAAAGAGTTTAAAGATGCTCATTCTATGAGGAAGACAAACACACTTTTAAAATAGAGGGCATATATCTAAAAAATTAAGAACCCAATGTATCTTGCAGCTCCCGTGACTTACTGGAGGAGGAAACTGAAAACTAAAAGAAAAAAAAAAAAAACAACCAAATTTTAATTTCTTTCTTGGTTTTGTGCTTTGTGCAAAGGAAATGATGCAGCTTATGTTAATTTAGTAAAATTAGCACCCACAGTGTCGAAGCAGCAGGACAAGAATATGCAATTATATTTGACTGCAGAAGAAGAACACACAATTGTTTTTCATCTCTTCTTTATGTTAAAGAAACAGCTGCAAATTTTTTTTATTTTTATTTTTTTTTACTGCTAGTACATTTTTGGTGTTTGGAAACCGAAATAAGTGGTTACAAATGAGCCATAACAGAACATTTTTTTCCCACTAAGCTACGGAGAATAAATATTTAAATGTTCTTTAGCTCACTGGTAGTAATTCTGGATAAGACAGAACGTGGATGCAAAGTTTAGTTTCAAAATTTACATGTAAGCATTGCTACATGGCTAAAGCCCCCTCTCTTCCCTCTCTGCTCTTTACAAACATCTCATTCAGGTACATCACAAAAAGAGAGGTCTTGTACATGCAAATATGCTTAACAAACAGTTCATAAGACAAACACTGCAGAACAGCTACTGGGTTTTATTTGCAAATTATAGCTATAGATTAAGATGGATTTTTAAAAAGAGATATTAGCATTCCCTACTGCTAATTCTGAAATTTACATAAATAAAATGATAAGGACTGGGATCAATTTTTGAAAGGTTAAGTAGTTCTGGTTTGATTACACATTTGAAAATCCACACTTAGACTCCTGCTTTGGAAACTGAACTGGAAATTTCCCGAAATTTACAGCAATTACTCATTGCTTTTAGACTAGAACTAATACAGAAGTAGTCCTTTTTGGTATTTTTGAACATCTGCTTTTGATCCCTATCTGAATTAAAAAATTCTTTGATGAGGAACAGTGGAGCAAAGATGTAACGTGGCCAGACTTTTAAATCCCATCATTTATTCCATTTCTTAGTAACTGTTATCCTACATTGATCCATTCTTCTGACAGCAATGGCGCATTAAGAACTCAGACACATTCTAAAACTCTGGATGTAGTCAATGGGCTTTGCATAAGGATTATCTGAAGGACTGTAATGGAAAGGGCATCTTCAAAGTGCTGGTGAGTGTAGCAAAATCATAGAATCATAGAATCATAGAATCCTAGGGTTGGAAGGGACCTTAGTAGATCATCTAGTCCAACCCCCCTGCCAGAGCAGGGCCACCTTAGAGCAGGTTACACAGGAACGCGTCCAGGCGGGTTTTGAATGTCTCCAGAGACGGAGACTCCACCACCTCCCTGGGCAGCTTGTTCCAGTGCTCTGCCACCCTCAAGGTAAAGAAGTTCCTCCTCATGTTTAGGTGGAACTTCCTATGCTCAAGTTTGTGCCCGTTACCCCTTGTCCTATCACTGGGCACTACTGAAAAGAGCCTGGCCCCATCCTCCTGACACCCACCCTTCAAGTATTTATAAGTGTTAATTAGGTCCCCCCTCAGACGCCTCTTTTCCAGGCTAAAGAGACCTAATTCCCTTAGTCTATCTTCATAGGAGAGGTGTTCCAGTCCCCTAATCATCTTAGTAGCCCTATGCTGCACCCTCTCCAGCAATTCCTTGTCCCTCTTGAGCTGGGGAGCCCAGAACTGGACACAGTACTCCAGGTGGGGCCTCACCAAGGCAGAGTAGAGGGGGAGGATGACCTCCCTCCACCTGCTGGCCACACTCTTCTTGATGCACCCCAGGATGCCATTGGCCTTCTTGGCCACAAGGGCACATTGCTGGCTCATGGTCATCCTGTTGTCCACCAGGACTCCCAGGTCCCTTTCCTCAGAGCTGCTCTCCAGCAGGTCAGCTCCCAACCTGTACTGGTGCAGGGGGTTATTCCTCCCCAGGGGCAGCACCCTACACTTGCCCTTATTGAATTTCATGAGGTTCCTCTCCGCCCAGCTCTCCAGCCTGTCCAGGTCTCTCTGGATGGCGGCACAGCCTTCCGGGGTGTCAGCCACCCCTCCCAGCTTTGTGTCGTCAGCAAACTTGCTGAGGGTGCACTCTATCCCCTCATCCAGGTCGTTGATGAATATATTGAAGAGCACTGGGCCCAGTACTGACCCTTGGGGAACACCGCTCATCACTGACCTCCAGCTAGACTCTGTGCCCCTAATCACAACCCTCTGGGCTCTGTCCTTCAACCAGTTTTCTATCCACCTCACTGTCCATTCATCTAACCCACTCATCCTAAGCTTCCCTAGGAGGATGCTGTGGGAGACCGTGTCAAACGCCTTGCTGAAAAATGCTGAGTAATTTGCCGACCTACCCAAAAACATACAGTCCATCACCACCCACACAGGACAGGCCTTTATGGATTACTAGTGCTCACTTCAAGATCAAAACTACCATCAGTAATCACATGCAACTGTAGTTGTTTTCGTTACTTGTTTTGTTATTGCACTCAATATTGAAAAAAAACCTAGAAGTAATATAGCTCGCAAAGCTGGCAGGAGAACACTACTTATAGGTGCACTGCCACCTTCTGGGAGAATCTAACCGATTTTTCAATCAGGTGAATTAGTCACTTAGTCCAGTTTCTGTCTAGTGTAGTGGAGATGTTGATTTCCAGCTAGCCAACAGTACAGCTAAAAGCCTTCCATTTTGATTTCATGATCTCTTGCTTCGTTCAGCACCAAGGCACAATCTTCATCACAAACTACAGTTGTGAACACTAACACATCAGACTGCTTAGGAAAGTCTCTCTCATGGTCACAGAAGGCAAGACATCACTGTAAAACAATATTTTCAAACAAATTGTTCGAAAATTTTAACTATTAGCTCTACAATTCCTGCTCCTATCCAATAATCCAAAGGAAAACATAAAAAAGTGGTTGGGTTACAGTCAGAGATTAATTATGAGTTTGAAACATATTAGCCCAACTTCAAATAATTAAAGAGCTATTTTGTGTCTATTTTTTGCCTAATGATGCACCCTGACCCTTTGGAGCAGGCTGTTAATAACCGGTTTCATAACATCTTCCACGCTTAGACAGATCATCTGGAAATCAGCTTCATGAAGGGGTATGCGTCTCTAAAAATATTTTAATACTGCTAATAAAAGTCTGTATGCCTCAGATGAAAAGCAAACACTCCAGTCTTTTGAAATATTTTTTCTCAAAATAATTCCGTTCTCTCTCCTAGAGAACATGGAAAAACACTGCCCAAAATCTCTTGCAGATATCACATTAATTTGTAAACTCTTTAAGGCCAATACATACCAAGTCTCCACTGCCATTTATAAGGCAGGATACAGAAGCTCAGTCTGTAGGTCCTGCAGTGCAGAGGTAAGGAAGCAGAGAAGAGAAAAAACCAATATATTTTGCTGCTTATATTGATAAGCCATGGACATGCCAGTTACTATCAGCTATACCAAAGAATAACAAAAAATCTGTTATGGTGTAATTCGTTTCTAATCACCAAACTCACCAGATTTCTTAACTTATCCTCTTTCTACTCTAACTCCTTTTGTCGTAGGCTGGAAGTATGTCAGACTGAGGAGATTTACCCTTTAGCCAGTGCTGAATCTCATATTTGCCATTTATGCTAATAAGCCATTCCCAAGCCAGTTTATCAGTTAATGCACTCAGACTCTCAGTCACTCTACCAGGAATTGCACTTGTCAAAAGAGATTTTAAAGAAAATGCTTTGTCTCGAAAAGAAACAAAACAGCTACTACAGCTGATAAATGCTGGTAAGCTCAGGACAGGATGCAAAGATTTCAGAGTTCAGCGGCTCCTCCTCTGCCACTACCTTGTCACAGCTCACTCTGACTAACACTGAACAAAGTTTCATTTACTTGCCTGCTACCAGCTGCTTTTTCCACATCCCATCTAACTCCAACCTCCAGAGAAGCTCACCTGAGGTTCTCTGCCCTGTGTTTTGAGGGCAAATGTTAATTGCAATCAATTAGGCTACAATGATGTTGTTTAAAGAACTCAGCCCAGCCAGATACCTTCAGACTTTGCGTTAGCAAGAATACCTGTGATGTTCACAGACATGTCAAATAGAGGTATTTTCCAATCTCTGTTCACTCTGCAACGTAGTTTGACCATTTTTAGGTCCCTAAAAATGGGAGCAATGGGGAAGCTCTCAAGTATGTGTGGTAACTAATGGAAAAGGTTCCCAGATCCAAATAGCAAATTCTTCTCATGTACCTTCTCATTCTCCTACTGTTACCTACAGAGTTTAAAAATGCAAAAATGGCAGTCAGTGGACATAAAGAGAGGTTTACTGACAACATCAGTAATGAAATTCATCTTCAGTGCTCCCAAGAAAAGCTTAGGCATAAAAATAGGAGTTCTCAGAAGGAGGCGTGTATTTCTCTGCCCAGTTCTTCAGTGCTGTAAACTCCCTTCAGAAAACTTACAACAGACGGAATGTTACAGTAAAGAGGTACCAAAGTTTGTTTTGGGCATGGGAGAGGACTGGGAAGCAAGAGGTGAGTGATTTCTCCTTGGATTGCGCTGCACAGAAATGGAATTATGATCTAAGTGTCTACACTTACTCATGTCAAATCAAAATGAGACAATTCAATTTGAAACTGAGACCAGACGCATTTCCAAGATCCAAGCAGGTTTCCAGGGCCGCAGATGAATGGAAATAATTTGCTGACCAGATAAAATCAATCCGTGGTTTTGTCAAAGCCAGAAGTCACAAAGTAACAAAGTAAACAAAAATAGTATTTTTCTAATGCTGAATAGAGTGCTGCTGCTATCCCACACTATCTCAGGAAAGGGGAAAAAATGGAAAAAAAAAGGATTTTGAGATAAATTTCATTAAAAGAGGGATACAAAAATACAGTAGATCTGCTTTTGCTTTCCAGACAGGATTCATGTAAGCCATCATTCTTCTCCCCTCGAAAGGCCAACATGCCCTGTGGGATAGCTTTAATCTTCTCCTCTGTGGTGAGAGAAGATGCAGAAAGTATGATGACCTAGAACACAATACCTTTCCAGAACCAGATTTACCAAAATTCCCATCCATGAGGATCAGAAACAGAAGGACTGGAGGGATTATTAAAACCCACTGAGCATAACTGTCACTGCTCAGGCTCCTTCGTCCTTCTTGCTTTCTTCTGTAAATCCCTCATGATCTTTGCACCAACGGTGAAAAGCAGGCAGTTCTTCTAGTGTAGATGGCAGTAAACAAGTGAAGTTCCAGAAAGACCGCAGGTTGTAAAATTACTGCAAATTCATTTTCTTGTCCATGGAGACAATTAACTCATGATGTCACCTCTTGACTCCAGCCTACACCTGCCAGTCCAAAGAGGTTGTTTCCAGAGGAAGAAGTGCTTGAACTGCTCCCTCCACCTCCTTGCCCCAAGACCCCTGCCCCTGCTCCTGAGGCTTTCCCCTGGGCTTCCCAAACTTACCTCCCAGCCTTCCAGTGAGACCCTCTCTGGCCAGGAACCACACAAATGCCTTTGTTTTCTATTAACCTCCAAGGAAAAAACCACATAGCTCTTGCCCAGGCTGGGAGAAGAGCCCTCCACTTCTCTCCTACATCTGTGCCCTGTCAGAGGACCCGGACTGGGCTGTAGGTTCGGCTTTCTTCTAGCCCAACTCCATCTGAGGTCCATAGTCTCGTATTGCTGACAGCAGCACATCGGTCTGTCCTTCGCAGTGACCAGAGGTGCAGCTTTCTAGTCTGCTTATGACAATATTTTTATGGCAGGTTCTAGAAGAAATAAAGTTGCTCTGATACAAATTATTCTAAATTATTCAAAAGCCTACAGTATTTATTTAGGATGCACATTCTTTTTTGGACACAATGAAAATTCTGGGGTTTAAGAATTAAGAGTTATCTGAATATGTCAAGGCATGAAAATGAAGCATCAAAAATCATCAGATACTTAAGCAAAATGAACAATGTATTTTTACTGACATTTGATTTTATACTGAAAGTGGTTTTCCTATATTCATTAAGGGATAATTTTTCTGAGTGAGTAGGGATAGGTGCTGTAAAAAACAATTTTTTTTTACACCCTCAGAATTCAGAAATGTTATTTCAAACATTTACAAAGGCATGGACTGTAATACAGTTTCTAGTGACCTAATGTAGAACAAAAATTATTACTCACTTTCCCACAGGAAGAAATCATCGAGTTTCACCCATGTTCCCTTTCCTGTATGATTAACTGATACTTCTGAACCAACAGCAGATGACCTGCAGTAACCACTCACAAGGGGCTAAAGTCATAAATAGATACAGTCTCAAAAATATTTATCTAAAAGCAAAACAACTCTCAAATCAGTTGAGCAACATGATAGGTTTGTTTGGCACACATTAGGATATAAAGATTGAGTCTTCCCACAACTTAGAGCCTATTCAGTTTTCTCAGATAATCCATGCAAGGAAAGCAATAAGAGATCTAACAACTAAAAAAAAATCAAATATAGTTATAAATGTCTATGTTGGTAATGAATACAAGCTGGCTATATTTCACTGAGGGCAAAAATACAAACGCAGACCAGTTTTATCACGACTTTCAAACAGGAGTGCAGAGTCATAATTGAGCTCAGATCTCAACATCAATGGTAAAAGTCAATTGTATCTGCATCAACAAAGTCTATGTAATATAAATATCTATTAATAATGAGAAGCAACTTCACCAAAGTCATGGATAAATATAGAATAAACCTATAAATAAAAAAGGCTGAAGATAACTACCCGAATGGGCTGTGCTGGAAGTTAAATCTTACTAATGCTTTACTGAAATTAAGGTTATCTTCTATCAGCTCTACATTCTCTAAAGAGTTAGGAAGCAGCTGGAAACACCCTTCAAGGGTACCAGCCATCCTTCAAAGCTGCTGTCCCCACAAGCTGTGATCCACAGAACATCAGCTTTTCCAGTTCTTTTGTAAAGTTTTCCAATTGTTGCGGTGGCAAAGCAGAGTTCAAAGGTTTGAACAGCCCCATTAATTCACTCCGGGGTTTATCCTGCTGCCAGTAACTCACATGTCAGGGTTGCTGGTTCTTTTTTCATCAAAGAGAGGAAGGACTGCAGATCTGCACAGCAGTTGCTATGAACGCTCCCTCACTTTGGGTTACGGAGAAGGGTCAAAGAGTAGGGGGAGGTTTGGGGACTTACTAGAAACATTTTCCCCTCCAGTTATGGAGCCATGCACATATTCCAGGTCCGCTGGAGAGGAACAAACCAAGAAAACTAACCAAGGCTCGGAATGGCACAACACTATTTACAGTATGATTCACAGATGAAACACTTTCTAGTGGGACACAGAGGTAATTTATTTCAGCAATACTTGTGCAAGGAGCTAAAAAAGTAGACAAAGCGCAGAATAAGACTACCATATCCCTGATTTTCTTCCTTTCTTCTTTCACATTCAAACTTAAGAGGCTGCTTGAATTTAAACAATGTATCTTGAAGCTTTATAGCACTTCCAAAAAATAATTCGATGGTGCAGGTGAGGTCAATGTTAAATACAACAAGATTTCATCATTCACACCACAGTGAAGGATGAAGCTTTACAAACCACGGAAGTCTGGCATCTATTCAGAAATTAATTGAAATATTCAAAACTGCAGGAGACTCAGTACAAAGTTTAACGATTATGTAGCTGTTACACTATTTATAATGCACTCTTCAAGCACACCCATGGACTGGCTGATCAGCACATCAAACATGGTAAGATACATGAATGTCAGCAACACAGAGCAAAGACAGTTAGATCCTGATTTTAAAATGATAGAGGTCATATCCCACAACCTTAAAGCCAGATTTGGAATACGTTTAGTGCTTAGAAGTAATTTTAAAAGTAATAATGCTCCTCTAAGGAAAGAACTGAGCTGTGATTCTAAGCATAAAATGTGGCTATATTTCTGATATCAGCACACTGAATCAAATTATATCTGAAAGATTAAGAAAGCATGAAAAAAACCTGTCCTGTGTAAGGAGAAACAGACCAGATTTCAGTGAACTAAATGAAGTCAAGCGGTTAAGGACAGAGATTCAAAATACTAGCAGGGATAAAAATGCAAACTGATGCATTCAAAAGAGCCCAGTGAAATCAGATTTTGTGTGCAAAGCCTGTCAGAAACAAAAATTTCCTGTTGCCATGGAAATTGAAACAAAACCAAAACCCATTCCTAATCACAATGGAAGGGTGGGATTTTGAAATTTCCTCTGGAAGAAAGTTTCCAGGGGAAAAGAAAGACTAATTCAGAGCCATAAAAAATACATTGCTTCTGATATGTGAAGTCCTTTGTGGAGGTAAGGATCAGGATTTCATTTCAGTAGTTCAACTCATCTCTATTTATATAATTAAAATATTAATAGCTATATGATAACAAATATACTTAGCACACAAGAAAAGCCTATTCAGTACTATATGAAAATACGTGCATGACAAATCGAACAGATCACAAAGAAGATGACTAAATACTTCTGGTTTGTACTTTGTCTTTTAAAATCAGATGTGAAATGGAATTATTAGCGCTTCCTTACAAGGCTGCTGGCACAGCATAATGATCTATACCAAGAAAAATTAGGCAAATATGCCAAAGACTGATAGTAGCCTTTGAATTTGCTCATGACAGACTGTCACTGTATCTCTGTCATTCTCTCAAGGACCCTTCTACTGAGTAAGAAGTTATTTCACTCTCTATTGACACATATTCCCAATTTTCTCCCTGAAGATCCTTCCTCTTTTGCCACCAGTGAGACCATGGGAAAATATTGGCCAACACCACAAAGGATATCAACTTCTCCCCTTAAGCCCAAGACACACAGCAGCACAACAGCAATTCAGATGTACAAGGCTGGGTCCCATCATCTAGCTGTTTTCTCCTCACCACACCCCAAGTTCTCAGACCAGGGACACCTCTGTGACACACGTAGGAAGCCCAGCCAAGTCCTTATTGGAGCCACTGAGTCAGACCCTCAGTGAAATAAGTTTTCCCATCCCCAATAAATTGACAAGTGACACGAAATTTTGGACTATTGCCACAACTATGGAGTCACTGGAAAAAGAGCTGGGTCTCCACCAAGAGGACTGTAATCCAGGGCATTTTCAACTTTTCAGGCTCACAGCTCCCTTCCACCCACTCAGCAGAGAATCATTATTTTTTTAAACCTGGGTCACTGGAGCAATTTACTCTATCTTTACACAGATTTATATCTACACGACCGAGATAACGCGCAGCTGGAGCTAGGGCTGGACAAGGGACCGCAGGGGAGCAGGAGGAATTCTTGAGCCATTTCTACCATCAACCCTTCATCTTAACTCTCCCTGGCTTGAGCTCACCTCCTTTGCTCCCTAAACAGTGCAGAAAAAAAAAAGCGAACCCTATGCTTTGTTTTCTCACAAAAGCCTTTCAGATACATTAAGATTGCTCTAGCTGCCTGAGCCTTCTCTTCTCTAGACTAAACAGCATAAATATTAAATAATAATATTATAACAATCTCTCTCTTGAGCCTACCTATCCATTTTAGTATACCACTTCTGCTTACCAGCCCCTAAGCAGTTACTGGTTGATGCTGGTTTATTTACTGGAAAGAGCTCTATGCGAAACATATTCACCAATTATTGCAGAAGAACATAAATATCCATTTGTAACTACTACTTAAAAGAAATAACAGTTTTCTCTCTGATGAGCCTTCACAGTTAGATTCCCGTCAAAGGAATCACATGAACAGATGGGGTCCAACAGGCTTTTCATGTGTTTTCTTTTTTTTGTGTGCTTCATAACGAAGCTCTCACTCGTAACCTTGTTAAAATGGGCTCATTTCCTTTCTCAGGATGTGATTTCCTTGTAACTGCTTTTTATTTTCTGTTTTGAGCAAACCATACGATTCATTTCTCCTTACCAATCACCACCTGAGCGTCACGCACACCAAGGGAAGGCAATGGATGAGCAGGAGCAACCATGGACGTGACACAGTGTTTTGGTTTTTGGTTTTTTTTTTCTCCATCTGAATTCTCCCAGGAAAATAAGCATTTTCCAAAGAATACAGCTAAAACTGGATGAAAACAATTTTTTGTGAATAGAAAACTCATTGAAAAAGGCTGGGACAGGGAGAATGACTTTATTTCTGAATCCAGACCACAGTTGGTGGGAATTTTCCACAAAACAAACAAACTGAACAAAAACAAAACAAAAAAGGCAGGAGGGATTTTGGAACAGTGCATATTTCATTGTGAAATTTTCTGAGAGCATCTTGTTTCCAAAGATGCTGAAATGTTGCATTTCAACATATTCTAAAAAAATACTTTTTCATTGTGAAACTTTTTTTTTAATGTCAAACCAGCCTAAATTTAATTAGATGCAAAAGAATTAACCCCTCGAAATCAAATGAAACATTGAGACAGAGAAAAACTGCTCAAGGGGTCTCAAATTATGGAAATTTTGTTTTTTAACAATTTGGTTCAGCAATCAAATAGAAAAATCTATTGTTTGCTCTAATAAATTATAATATTTTTCATATAACTACGACAGGACAGCACAGGGGACAATTATTTCTCCTCCCCCCATACTAATATGTCTTGGGTTTGTTGTTTTTTTTCCTTAGACATTTCATTAAAGACAGATCATTTTAAACAACTCGGCCAAAACTAAAATCAGCTTTTCCAACAAGACCTCAACTTTTTTCCAGTTCTCCACAGTTAAGTCACCACTTTCCCAGTAACTTGAGGTCTTCTTCAAGATCACCACCCCGTTTTGGACCACCACACTCCCCCTGGGGAGGAAGGGTATAGACTGAGAGACAGCTGTGTAGCTTAGAAGTCAGAAAAAGAGGCAAAAGATGTGATGGAAACCAGAAGTGCCGGATGACAGAATGGCTGGCACGGGATCACATGAAACCTCAATTAAGGCCGCAAGGGAAGATCCCACTCTTTTGTAGCTCAAAGCTGCTGGTCTCCACCACGAGAGCGATCTGCCTGAGCCAGCGCAGATCCGTCCCTGATGCTCCATGCCCGCCTGCACCGCAGTACCTACAGTTTTCTCCTCCTGGTGGAAGCAGGATGGGATCCCCATCATTCAGTACCATTGTTCCCAAATGACCACAACAAAACGCTTAACTGTCCACTTTCCCAGCACTTGAGCTGCCTTCAGCACTTGCCAAAGATACTTTTAATTAAGGTGTCGAAAACTGACAGGATTGATCACAGAGATGGTTTCCTCCACGATCAGCTGTCTCAGATTCCAAACTCCTTTTTCAGCTACTTTTTTGACCACTTAATTAACAAGTGGTTTATCATCTGTCTTGCCAAAGGTATCTTAATCTCCATGAAAAGAGCCAGAAATAGGAGAGTCAGCAATTTTTCTTTCCTGTCATTTTTTTCATGCTCAAGTGTATATATAATTTATTTTTGATTATTTCATCCAACAAAGATCACTCTGATAATTGTGGATTTATTTGGCCATGGGAGTTATTATTCAAATATTTTTGCCTGCCTTTTTTCAGCACACAAAACTGCCGTGTATTTTTAATCTCTTTTTCTCCTCCATCCAAAAATAAATAATCAGTCAGCCCAGGTAAGGTTTATTGTAAGTGGTTTTTTGTATGGTGAACTAGATTTGTGTTGGGAAGTCACCTGCATTTTAAAGGAAGCAGATACTGAAATTGCATGTGGGAGAACAGAATTTTAGCAGTACAAAGCATTTCTTCCTGATCTCATTCCCTTCACCCTTTCTTTTAGTTTGCTGACCAGCTGGGAACATTGCATGGATTATACAGCCTGACACATGCCGAATGCCTAACAGGGGAGTACGTGTTGCCAATGCCCTGCTGGATGCTATAAAGTACAGAATAAAAAGGAAAAGAAAGACCACAAAGTGAGCTAGACTGTCCCCTTCCCAAAATGTAGGAGGAGGGAAAGCTTCAAGACATGGGGGTAAGATTTCCCAACAAAGCATCTTTGCAGCACGTCCTATCTACAGACATGGTTCTTGCCATCAGCCCCTTTTTCCTGATCCATTACCTCCTTCCAGCTGCTCTCATTGCATCTCTTCTCTGATTTCAGGGTGGACAAAGCATTTTAATGCTTGGGGAAATTGGCACTGGGTTGAGAAGGACATTGTAGATAGGGCACAGAAGGTTGCAGTCCATGCAGTGCAGCTATGCAGCCAAAACCCACTGATGTGGAGATGTCATCTCCTTTCCACTCACCGCCCCGAGCACAGAGCGTGCAAGAGCTGCGTGGCACATCCAGCGTGCAGATTCCCAGCCCCGACCCCCAGGTTCCTCCAAGACTTATTTTCATATGGACTCGCAGTGTCCATAAAGACTCTCCCAACACTGAATTTTCATCTAAATTTCATTATGCTACTCCCATCCTTGCCCTGTCATTATTCCTATGACAAGGCAGGAAAACCAGGGCAAAAAGTCTTTGAGCCACCTTTTCCCCCTCGTCTCATTATTTGTTTTCAAGGCACCCTTGAGTTTTTTAAACCCTTTCCAAATACCCCAGATCTTCTTGGGATTAATTAAACATTAAATGGGGAGCACAAAGGTTTTCAGCAGGTGACAATACAGTGAAAGCAAGACAACAAACCCCAACATTTCTGCTGCAAGTGCCCCTGGCACAGACCCAGGTTCCCACTCGCACGCTCGCACTGCGCTGCCTAATGGGATCACTTTGCATGCACTGCACACCCCTGGAATGCAGCAGCTCCTCGGCCAGCGCCAGCACGGTAGATTAACAGAGGTTACCTTTGGTGCCAGACTTCTAAAAGCCTGCACAATAAGGCTTTGACAGCTGTCCAATCAGTCTGTACACCTCTAGATACATAAAATACCCGAAGCACTAGCCTCTCATTTACAGAGGCGGTCTAAAAGCCAAGAGTACATTACTGCTCCAAAAGCTGCAACTAGAACAGAACCAGATTAATACCTGAATTTCTATTAACCTTTCATTCGCTGAACACTGCCAGAACTTCAGTTTTGTGGCTTGAGATACATTAAATGTACTGTACCTATGCATGAATCCGTATGTTGCTTAGGAATGCTTCTGATGAGTTTTAAACTCATTCTCAAGCCCTGTAACGGTACATCAGGCTGAAATGCTGTACCCTATCTTTTCCTTCAGATTCAATTATCTAAAGCAAAAATCTCCAGATGAATATGAATTGTCTATTATTTATTTTGACTCTTCAGTTAATACAAAAAATTGTTAATGCAAAAGTGTGTGATTCCAAAGGCAAAAGAACAGAATTACAAAATAAATTACAAAACATTTAAGCATCCCCCGCATCCTGCCCACCAGCCATTTCTCTTTCCACACCTATAATGAGAGATAATTTAATCTTAAAAGTATCCAGCAACGAAAAATATTGTTGAGGTTTTGGAATGCTATGTTTTTGCCTTTAAAAAAAAAAAAAGAAAAGTTGGAGCAACATGAAAAATTATTGTCCCGAGGGACGGTGGGTGTTTACAAAAAAGTCATGTTCGTTTTTAACTGCCTTGACTTCAATGTGCCCTTTATTTCATTCAACACTCTCCATCACCACAGAACAGCAAGATAGTTACTCCGTCCCCTCCTGAAATATTTAGAGAAATAAGAAAAAAATGTGTTTTGCTTTCCACCCAGGAGGCTTATGAAGCCATGCTGTCAGACACCACCATCCTTCTGGTTCATAAAGAATTCCTGTGCACGCAGTGAGCATTCAACCAGCATTTTGGCACCATGAGTTATTTATTCACCACATTGTTTTTCCAAAGATACACAACCTAAAAATGCAAGATTGCAACCTCATTTTCCAAAAGCCAAATAAATGGATATTTATTTGTGTACTTGGGGTAGCACTACCTGGAATAAAATTCCAAACTTCTCTATCTGCCTGTCTCAGGACCTAAACTGGTCTTCAAATAACTGATAAAAAAAATTAAATACCTGAAGTCCTGAAGTTCAGAGATGAGGAGCAGGGCAAATCCCTTTCTGTGAAATGCATGGCATTTGATGCTGTCAAAAAAAAATAATATTGGACTAGAGAAACTGTTTTGAACTCTTTCATGCTTGTAGTTTCCAGGTTTCTAGGAAATGGGGTAGAAACTGCAAGGATGATTTATAGCACGTGCAACATTTCAGAAACACCCAAACTCCAGTCAGCATGTGAGGCAGAGACAGCATCACATCTAGCAACTGGCTTCGAGAAAAGGACATATTGTACCTGCAGCTCAAAGCCTGTGGGAAGACAACATATTATTCCAGCTAATGGAACGGGTTCAGGATATACACGGTCCTGTGATTCAGTAAAAGCCCCTGGGTTAACACGACACAGAGTATTCAAGTGGCTGGTGCTAAATATTTGAACCTTGAACTTCTTCCTCGTTACTGCTTTCTCTCTCAGGTCTCTTAGAGGTGTAGGAGGGTGGTGACAGAAAATTCAGTGATATAATTCTACCTCCCCAAAGCTCATTTCATACAGACCTCATCATTTTCTTACCCAACCCCATCCCTTTCCAGGGACATCTGGCCACATACCTAATAGCCCCAGGAAGGGTCTGTTAAGCAATCCCCAGGGCTTTAGAGGTCCCCCAGCCTATATGCTCCATCAAGAGCTCAATGTTAAGCGTGTAAAGGAACAAAGGGAAGCCCACACACCAGTGCTTGTGCACAGTCCCTTGCTCCCCCCTACCACCGAGGCAGCTGTAACATTAAAACAGCAGTTGCAGCTAAACAACATTTCTGCAATTTCTCCAAGCCCGGATTTTTTTTCTGGCTCCACAGCTGTACTTCCAGGACTTGGCTCCACTATTATATTTATATTAAAGCACAGGGGCAGATTTTACAACACATGGCACAGTACGAATATTTTATATGGCTTATAGGAAGCCAAGAAAAAATGCAAATTTGGGTCACAAAAGTACAGTCAGCATATTGTGCCTGCCTCTTTGCCAACACCAGTTTGCTCCTTCTGGTATTTTATTATGCGCGCTTTTTTTAATTACTACAGGAGACTGAACATCAACTTACAGGTCGTTATAGACTTTAACAGAGAGCTAGCAAGGCTTTTAGGGAAAGTGCAAATAGGAACCTGTTTCTAGCAATACTACACTGGATTAATCCTTAACCAGTGGCCATTGCTGACCAGCCTTCAGGCTTCAGAATGAATTCCTGGGAACTTGGACTTCATGTCACCCAAGTTCAAATACCTTCATCAGAAACACAGTCCTTCCTACACATACAGTATTGAGAAAGGAAGGATGGCACCACCAGAGGATAATCACATCCCTGCTTCTTGTTGTCCAGCACTCATCAGATCTAACTTCAGCTACATAAAGGCCAGGCACCTGATCTAACTAAATCATATAGGCTTGTCGTATGACATCTTCAGATAGGATCCAACTACATATAGGACCTTTGTACAGATAGGATGGATGTGCTGTCTCCTTTGGAGGTCTGTTGTTTCTCTCTGTTAAAAGAGAGAGCCCAAATGACCAGCCACGTAGGAGCTGAGGTCAGGGGAGATGAAAGCTGCCAGTGTGTCTTTCTGCCTCTGCTGCTTCATAAGATATCCTAGGACAATGACACTAAATTAGGCTATACCAATCTCTAACATAGTCATCTGCCAATTAAGAGTAGGATTTGCAGTGGAAATAGCAATGAATTCCATAAAAAATTAGGTGACTTAGACAACTTATATGCTATTAAATAGTACAAACAACTAAAGACTATACAATTATAATGCAATGTTTTCTTGGACTCTACCTTGAAATAGTTTTGAAGGAACAGTGATATGGAACCAGTTAAGGTTCTCCTCCCCAACTAGCTCTCAGATTGGGAACTCAGTTCCTTGTCTTACACCTCTATGGGGTCTGTTGGAGATGCTGCAAAGGCTATCCCTCCCACTGATATATGCAATTTGAGGAAAACTGATGTGTGTGTGGATTAAAAAGCCCTTGACCCGCAGCCCTTGACCCGCTAAAACTGCCCCCTCTGATATATTCATTAAAAAGATATGAGATGTAGGTGGTTTCTCAGGGAAAGTGTCTTTGTATTATACACCTAAATGAGCTCTGCCCAGAGGGCATATATACAATGACATATAATCTATATCCACCCTTCAGGGGCTTTGCCATTTACTCCTTAACTACTGTAATAGCTATTTGCCTATACCACAGTGAATTCCCACACCTTGTACCACCTTAGTTGTGCCAGTCAGGTGGGAAGGCAATGCAAATAACAATAACAAAGTCTTGTACCTTGTTTAGACACACACAGTGACTTTTTTCTTCTGCTAGGTTGTGTTTGGACCATAAGCCCATCATGAAAAATTAACTACAACTACACATGAAATTAAAAAAAGAAGTTTCAGCAAGTCATGACATTTTGCTGGGCTCAGAAGAGGCACCACAATTATTGTGCAGCAAGAAAGTGCTGAGATAGTTTTAAAGGCATCTGCTGTCTCTTGATTGACAGAGCATAAACATTTCAGAAATACAAGAAACAGCACTGCAGCCATACAGCACCAGGCAGCAATATTTACCGACTGCGACAGAGCTATCGCTATCAGTCACAAATTGCACAGCTAGCACAGGCTTACTCCAATTTTGTTTGAGAAATGTCCTCTTTGGGATGAAGAGGTATTAGCAGCTTCACAGACGCTGTCAGCTAATCAGAAAATATTAGAGAAACTCTCCACAGCTTAGTGGGTTTCTGTCACTTGCTCTAGATGGTAGGAACGTGTGGAAATGAATAAATGTATTAATACACAGCAGCCTGTCAGGAGCCCTTGGCATGCCGCGAGCCCGGGTACTGCATTTGCCAGTCACATCTGCCTGATGCTCTCAGCATTCCCTGACAGCAACCCACTCGCACGGGAGTCGGCGTGAAATCTGCTTTTAAATGGAAATACCTCGCATTATGGTTCCTGACGCTAATTTCTACCAAAGCCATAAGAGCTATTTCGTTTACAGGCCTGACGCAGCTGCGCCCTTTATTGAGCTCACGTTTACGCTCATTGGTTTGAGCCACATTGTGACCTTTCTTAGGAAAAAACACAGCCCGTAAGTGTGGTAATGACTGCTCGTATACACAGTAGGAGAGCTCACTAACTTCATCCCCGTCAAGTTCTGCCCGCTGCCATCCAGGTGGACGAAAGACGCCTTTCTGGACTCAGGGAGACCCTCACTCTGGGACAGAAATAGGACTTCTGGACCACAGGCTGGGTGGGGAGGGAGGCCAGGGCAGCAGCAGGAGGGGATGCAAGAAGGAAGCAGAGGAAAGGGAAGAAAAGCACTGTTGGAAAAACAAGAAATAAAGTGAAGTGAGGACTCTTTCAGTTAACCTCTTCCTCTTTTCCTTTCTTTCAAGGTCCTCTCAGGCTTTTCTGTCACCCTTTTTGATTGACAGCTTCCTACCTTCTCCTGTTTCTCTTGTCTCGTGCCTCTACGCTGGCCTTTTCCCTCTTCTGCCACACACGGAAAAAATGGTGGCAGCGACAGAGCCTGCTCCCAGCAAGGCACGAGCTGTGGGCAGGGAGGTGGCACCCCTGCCAGTTGGAAGCTGCTCAAACAGAGAACTGCAACGCGGTGCAGGGCTGTCTTCCCATGCTCCACGAGGGAAAACCGCTGCAAAGGTGGATGCTACTGTTGGGAATACTGGATATTGAAAGGGAAGCATTTGCCATCAAGACAAAGAAACTAATAACATGTCAGTAAATTGTTTTGTACAAAGGCAAACAAATCTCTCCCGTACAAAATGGGATGCATATCTGAATGGTAACCTTTTCTGTGCCTTGGTGTCCGAAACAGAGAAGCCAGGTAAAGAGAATTTAGGAGGTGCTTTTAAAGAGAAAAACATGTGGTTTGGGAATACAGAAACAATAGACAATCTACCTTCTGTTGACAATGAATTTACACATCAATAATACATAACTGTAGACCAAGGAAGAAGACAAACTGAATAAGAAACAATCTTCTCTTGCACTTACTTCTCATCAGTAAATTCTTCTACTAAAAACTTCTACTAGCAGGAAGACCATGCATTATCTCAGTATCTGCTCTCATCTGCTTTCTTCTGTACTCAAGACTTTTGACACTCTCTCGTACCTGTGCACATTACAGGACTGCAGTTCTGCCTTGAGGGGAGTATCTTTTGGCGTGAAACGCAGCTCACATTCTGCTCCCAGCTACACCGATGTGAAACCAAGGTGCTGGATTTATTCCAGGAAAGGCAACAGAAAACAACAAAGACATTTTTTATGATAGAACTGATTCAAAAAAAGGTGAGATCCCATCATGGAAATCAAAATAACATACACTGATATGTATTTTACCTTCTGATATGTTCCAAAATACATGCCCCACTTTGCTGCAAGCCATATCTATGCATAAAAAAAGCCAGAGGAACTTAATCAGTATCACAGCCTTAAGATTATTCATGTGTTTGATCAGGAGCTTATCAATTTCATGAAAAATTGCCAGTCAGTACAATTTAATACAAAAAGTTGTATACTCTGTGATATTTGGGTAATGCTTGATACATAAAATGAGATTTTTTGCTAGCAGGTTTTTTTCAACTATTTAATACAAATTTCTTGCAGTTTTTGTTGCATTAAAATATTTTTCATTGCTTTTGAAATTCAGTGGCAATGTAATACATCTTTATATAGAGACTACCAAAAGAGTTTCTCTGAATAGAGAGTAATTTTTATGCTGTTATTCTGCTGGTTCCTATTAGATTCATATGCACATACATATTTAATATCATTGCATCTTTGTAATGTTAATTGTTCAGTAAGAACAAAACACACTTAGGCTAACTTTCCCTTTTGGTATTCCTGCACTAACTATGGGAAGAATTAACCTTAATTAGCTGTAAAGCATCACATACGCTTACAACACTCAGCAAGCAATAAGCCAAATTTTTAAGTTTCTCCAAAACTGAAAATATTCTATGTCCCACATGACTGTATTGGTGCACAGGAGTACTGAGGGACACCTCTTTCTGAGGTATAGGTTGATCCATCCTATTCTTTTTTGTTTCTCCATCTCAGAAAGAAGTCAGAGCTCTGTGCCTCAGCAAATATAAGTGCACCTCAGCTACTTACTTAATGCATTTTGCAATAGATA
The DNA here is from genome assembly GCA_013400135.1 of Rhinoptilus africanus. Classification (NCBI taxonomy): domain Eukaryota; kingdom Metazoa; phylum Chordata; class Aves; order Charadriiformes; family Glareolidae; genus Rhinoptilus; species Rhinoptilus africanus. The sequence goes on from VXBO01005287.1 coordinate 50,668, forward strand.
ACCTGACAGACACCCGAAAAATCAGCCCTCTGCAGAGGCTAAAATGGACTGCCATCTTCTCGTTTTACTCAGTCTTCAATCAACTCCTACTGAGTTTGATCTGCTTGTGCAGAAACTCAGTCACGGCTTCAGCTTTTGGCCCAATAATAATAAAGATAATACAAATTTTTAAAAAAGTAAAGCCTCTCTTTAAGGAAAATATCAACATCACAGTATCTTTGATTCTCCGTTGCCTAGCATCCAATTTAGTCACTAGACAAATGAAAGAAAATGAGTGTTCAGAAACACTATGGACTTCTATAAGGTCCTCAGGTTTCTCTGGCACTCCTTTGTGCTAGGCTCAAGGGCTGGCTTTCCTTTTAAATAGCCAGAGAAGATCCAGTTTGAACCGGAGCAGGATTAGCTGGCTGCATAAGACATCCCTGGAGAGGAACGCACAGAGCTGCAGCACTCTGCCAGGCAATGAGCACCGCTCCAGCCCATAGTACAAACCAGGAAAGCTGCCACCACCAATAGATAAGCTTTAGAAAAAAAGGAGCTGAAATGGTTTAATATGTGGGTGCCCACATGCAGTGCCCACCCTACATCTCTGATGGGGGAAATATGGCAGAGGAGAGCATGGCCGCACGTCTCCTTTGCTAGGTACTACAGCCCTGGACTGGGAACCAGTGCAGCTGAGATGCTGCGCACATTTGCTCCTACCACCAAGGCAGCAACCTCCAGCAAAGGAGCAGTGCTGACAGCAGGAAGCAATAACTTCTAAAAACCACCACAGATGTTTGCTTCAGCGCCCACAAAACAAAACCTCTGGGGAAGCCACCAGGGTGGTCTTAATCACTGCAGGATCCTCTCCAGGCACCAGAATTGCTCAGGTTCGCGATGGCAGAAGAGGTGGCTAAATGGTTGAATAAGCTCATGTCCTGCCTACACCAGACTCTTTATTCTGGGACTCATGATTTAGACCTTTTGGGACCAGATAGAGCTTGGCCATGCTGGACACTGGGAAAAATATAGGCACAATGGGATTAATTTATTTTAACAAACTAAAAATGTATTGTGCTTTTGGAAAGAAATTCATAAATATTATGCTTCCATGGAGTAAAAACAATATGTACCAATATAATTTCTGCCCCAATTTAGGAAATGGGTTCCCAAATCCAAGATTACATAAATGTGTTAGCACAGTTAAACATGTATATAATTCATTCTTTTTCCTGATGTATTTGCAGGTCAAAACTTCACTGACATGTGTGATAGTTCTTACATGTTTGTAATATACCTCTACCTGAAGAGCAGCAAATTCTAAAAGCAGATTCTGAATAAGCTATCAGATTGCTGCAGAGGAAAAAAACAACCGATAAAAGAAAAGAACTTCCCCGCAAAACCAAACAAACATTGATCTCACATTTAAAACTGTTTTCCTGACTTTTTCTCTCAAAAAATGCATAACATCAGTTGTGTAAAAACTAAACCACCATATGAGGCATATTTTAAAGCCTCATATAAACAATGAAGCTTTTATGGCATCCTCAGAGCAAAGAATGTCCAAATATGGCTGAGTTAAGTACCCTGAGAATTAACTGCTCTTAATAAATTCACTGAAGTTTGTAAGTCCACATTTACCAAGAATCAGAAGAGAAATAAAGGGAAGAGAACGTGGCTCAATTCATTTTCCTGTGCCATTCTCTAAAGATGTTGTGTTATAAACATCCTCCATATCTTGGATGCTGGAGGCATCTGTTGAATCTTGGTCGCTGACTACAATTCCTACGGAAGAAAGGCTAGAAATGAAGGAGTGCATCTTTTTTGCATAAATATCCCTAATGTTAAAATAAGGTAGGTCATTACATTTCTCTTTGCGATCATTGTTGCATTGGTCTGGATCAATATCTTTTTGTTTTTGATAGTACTTAGAGAACTTATTGAAAATAATGGTGATTGGAAGTGCTACCACTAGTATCCCGCAGATAATGCATAGGGTGCCGAGCAGCTTTCCAGCAAGCGTGACCGGGTAAGTGTCCCCATAACCAACAGTGGTCATGCTGATGGTTGCCCACCACCAGCAAACAGGGATGCTGTGCAGTTCTGATGAGTCATCATCTTTCTCCACTGAGTAGACAAGCACTGAAAAAATAGAAATCCCAACAGACAAAAACAAAAGCAGAAGTCCAACTTCCTGATAGCTATGTCTCAAAGTAGCGCCTAAAGACCGCAGTCCTACAGAGTGTCTGGCCAGTTTCAGGATGCGAAATATCCTCATTAACCTCAGGATCTGAACCACTTTCCCCATGTTTTCAATATCTTCACTTTCTTCTTCCTTCGTGTCCACAGCCAATGTGGCATAAAATGGGATAATAGAGACAAAATCAATGATATTCAGTGGTTTCTTCCAGAACTTCTTTTGACTCGGAGCAGTGATGAGCCTGATTACTAGCTCAGCAGTGAACCAGATGATGCAGGTAATCTCCACGGCTTCCAGTACAGGGTCTTCAATCTCCCTGTCATTGGCATCCAGCCGTTGGAACTCTGGCATGCTGTGAATGCACATGGCCACGATTGACGCCAGGACAACACTCAGGGACGACACGGCAATTAACTTGGCAGACAAGCAGTATGCAGGATTTTCCATTCTGACCCAGATCTTCTTTCTTATTTCACCAAAACACAGATTGTCAAACTTTTCCAGCTCTTTATCAAATATGGATGACTCTTCGTTAGAGGAGTCTATACTTCTGTCATTGCTCTTCTGATCCCAGTCTTTCTCAGGACCTTCTTCTTTCCTTTCTTGGTACCGATTGCTGCAGCAGGAATCAATAAACAGCTCATTTATCCCCCAGTACTCTATTTCCTGGCAGAAGGAAAAGACACAAAGTTCTTCCATGACATGAAGTTTGCCCGTGTAGTAAAAATTCAGAACATATCGGAACAGGGAAGGATTCCTGTCAAAGTAATATTCCTTGTCTGCAACACTATAATCATCACACAATTCTAGAATAGCCTCTTCTGAATGGCATTTGAGAAGTTTCCCAAGTCTGGTATGGGGAAATCGGAGCAAGGTGCTTTGATCCACTGATTGTTTAAAGCCACCTACATTCAAGTTGATAAGTTGTGCATCTTTGCCGGGTCTGCGGAAGAATTCACCATAAACCATTTTGAACAGAGGAGTTACGCTTCCACAAGACTACATTGAACCTGGAAAGAACATAAGATACTGTTAGAGCATTTAATTCTGTTTTGCTTTTGTGACACATACTTTTTTCTGTCTCTGGGTACTGTGAAACGCTATAACAAAAAAAGAAACTAAATGATGAATACCATTACTCAGCATTTCACAGAAGTAGGTTTCAATCAGTTTGATGGTTTAAAACAGCTTCAGCAAATTTGAAAGCAATGGGTTCTGGTTTAGGTCTCCTTAGTTTTTTCTAGTGTGGAAGAAGAATGCTTAATTTGTCAGTAAATCAGTTTCTGTTCTACTATCACATTGAAATTAATAGTAATGAAATAAGTTTACTTCAATGTTGTAAAAAATCTTTAGTTTAAAGACAGAAAATGTGTCAATGCACCAAAACATTTAGGACAAAGCTTAAAAGCAGGTGTCTCAATTATAGTTTCAGTAGAGCTGTATTGATTTATATGATGTTGCAATTTATAACCCAATGTTATCTGATTGAATGTGGTCTGCAATTACTTCTGTTGTCATATGAATTAATTTCTTTCTAGAGTCATCCACAGAAGAGCATTCTGCATTCTTGAAAACATATCAAATGTGCATTTGGAGCTTTCCAATTCCTGACTTCAGAGTTATGTCTAGCACATATTTCGGTATCTGCATTCGCTCAAGATATTTTTCCATCTGCCTTCCTACTCACCCGGAGTGTCACAACCCCCTAACAACCTCGGTCAGTTCCAGAAGCAATTCCTATTCTGCCACAGCATAGCCATAACCACTATGGTAATGCCGAGAAGTTGGTGTTGAAATGTCATTTCTGGAAACAGGAGCTTCCAGACATGGAACTTCCAGAGAAATGTTGCCTCAGCAAGTAACTGTGGATACCTGCAGAGAGATGGAAGGACATTTCAATGTTTCATAATTTACTGTAAGTTAAATCATTCAGCTGAAACTGAATTCAAAAAGGCAGATATAATTACTAGCAAATAAGTGAAATTTTTCAGGAGAATTTAGCTCTTGCTTTCCCTTTAAGGAACAGCTGTCTTCAAGCCAAAACTGGCTGTTCTTATACTTGTCATGAGATGATATATAACTTCTGATCATGAGGAAAGCAAATTTTTTTGATCTCTGACACTTAAACATTATTTGATATATACTAAGCTAATTTATTTCAATTTAATATGGAAGTCAATGAATTTTAAATGTGATGAGAGAGCATCGTAATTCTCCAGTCCTAACAGATGGACTCATATCATGCAAAGAAATTGCTTTGGTGCTCTTTAATGTCTTGGGGAAACTACTCAAGGAACAGCCTGTGATTTCTATACCTGTCCATCTTTCAGTGCTTCACGCAACAGCACCAATTATGATTCAAGGTTGGCACATGTTAGAGTTTGAATATTTTTTGCTGCTCCTCAAGGTCTCCTGACTCAGCTAATGAAGGTCATTAAGGTTATATCTATTTCCATGTTCATAGTGTGTGCACCATGGTTGCATCCCTGCTGCATGTCAGCATGAGAGAGGAGCGCCAGCACTACTGCTTTACATAAAAGAAACCTGGGCATTTTCCTCAAATCAGAGTCACTGTAGACTTTAATAAGCGCCAGAGTAGATGGTTGGGATATTGGGCCTCATGGGTGAGCCCCACTTTACACCACCAGAATAAGCAGGAGGCAAAAGAAAGAGATAACCCCATCCCACAATCCAGCTTTCATTCAGCCCCAGGTACTTGCACTAGTGGCCTAGTTCTTTTGAGCCATATAAGCCCCACTCCCTGAATTTGTAAAGATAGTAAATGTTTTCTTTCTGTAGTATCACATAAAAGACTAGAGCTGTGGGGTCTTGTGGAGAAGACTCGACTGAGATATGACCTCTTGATATGAATCAACTGTGAATACCCTGAACAGACATAGGTCTGCATCTCCATCACTGCTAGCTACAGCTCCATCAGTCACCCCAAGTAACGCACTATGAAACATCTTAGGCACATCTATCTAATCCAGAACTGACTTCCTCGTGATTTTTAAAACTAACTGATTGAACTGCTCGCATTGTGGAGGTGGAACCATTTTCCAGCTACTGATCCCAAGTCTATCATCCCAAGTGGAAGGATCCAGTCAGGCTGCTTGCCTTGGAGGGACGAACTCTGCTGCAGAGCTCCCAACCTCCTTTTACTTCAGCAGACCTAAAGGGAGACAACCCCATCCTGCTTCACAGTAGGGTCAACCCTCATGCACAATTTTGTCCTTGTCACTTGTTGATTATAGCAAAAGATGGAAATAGGAAAAGTCTTAAAAAATGGGTTAAAATTTCTGATTAAATGCCAAGGAGAGGGGAAGGAAATGCAGATACAGATCCGTGCTGGGAGGGAAAGAGCCAACCTGCCCAGAGAGCTGAAAAGTTTATCAGACAGAAGTTGAAACACCCTAGCTGAGACTGTTTTATAGTATCCATAAAATACGATGGAGAACACCTACTGTTTAGAGGAGCAGCAACTCCCTGCAACTGCCATGAAGGAAAGGACTTCTGTTGCCTTCTTCCCACTCCAGTGCCTTCCAGACAGGGTGAGAACTGAGAAATAGATCACTGGGAGCTCATGGTGGCAGGGTTTCAGGGCACAAGTTAACACACATTATGTTTTAATATACATCCATTTTTCTGTTTATGGGGAGGTTACAAAGGACTTCCTGAGCCATGATCTTCTCACTCCCCTCACCTTTAACTTCCCCACATGCAAGGGTTTCTTTAGGTTTGTCACAATCATCAGTAGAGACCTATTCAGTGATGTTCTTTCTTACTATTTTCCTTGTATTACTTTTTGATAGTCCTTCACACAAGTAGGAACACAGGATCTGATGCTATAAACCTCACATGCTTCTTCACGGGACTCATTCCAACCAAAGCTACTGAAAATCTCACAGTAATCTCCCTGTGTATAACAACTACTGACACATATAACACATGATCAACCAGGCCCAGAAGATGCTGAAACGACATATTTGCTCTGGTAATTAATTCTGCAAAAAACAGATCTCTATCCAGAGGGAGTTTTATTTTTAAGAAATAAAAATGTTATTTTGAAAAATGGGAAAAAGCATTTCTTTCTCTGGCCACACTACAACCCCCTTTAAACAACTTATCTTAAATCCAAATTAGTTTGAAACATTAATTTTACTGTGTGCATAGCCTACTGTACCATCAAGATAAAGTTCTTGTTCTGCTAAGACACAGGGGGGTAGGGAAAGCCCTGTATGTGACATACTGCTTTCTAGCTAAGCAAGACAGAGAATAGCCAGCTTTTATGGCATGATAAACTGTGTACATAGAAGTGATTTTACACCTTATTTTGAAGACGGGTATTTACTAGCTAACAGAATGATTGTAAGACACAGTTCCTCCAGGCATTTCCCAAGGCTCAGCTTTTAGGAATGATTAAGACATAAAACGAAAGCACTGATCTCTGCTCACAGATGAAGGGCAGCAGGACTGAGCTGATAAACAGTACCACACTTAACTTAGGATCTAAAGCCAAGCTGTGTTTTTACAACACTATAAATTAAAAAATAAAATAAAACCAAATCAATCTCAAGGACTGGGGGGATTGGAGGTCAAACTATATTCAAAACCATACTGACTGACTCTATTTACGGATTAATTTCAGTGAGTAAAATCTCTACTTCACTTTCAGTAATTCATTGAGATGAAAGCACTAGCAATGCAAACTAATTAAAAAAAAGGCAAGATCTCATGTTACCTACAGGCGTTTCTGACCATAACAAAACCCAAGCAAGTTTTACTTAGAAGTAACTAAAGCAAGATCTTAGTGCTCAGCAAATCCTTAGTACACTAGACTCTGACTTACTGTTGAGACAGCAATATAAAACCACATTGATTATGCAGATGATATTCATAATGGTGCCTCCATGTAATTGCTCTGTATAATAAATTCAGTGAGCAACAATTTACTGCTTTGTTTTGAGGGCACTGTCGTCATAATTTGTGCAAGATACAGAGAGAAAATGGATCTTGCTTAGGAAGGCCATGATCTGGAACCTGCTATAATACTACTATTAAGTGACTTCTAGATTAAGACAAGAATGTACAGGAAAGTTTCATGATAAATATGTCAAGGGGAGCTTCATGATCTGAAGAATGTCTTGTTTGACTTGCAGGGACCTTGATCCCTGAGCCATGGATCAGGATATTGTTGCACCAGGCACCATCAGAACAATTTGTGGCATTCAAACAAGTGACTCCAGCCACAGGGCAAAGACCAGAGATGACAACTTCTGTCTCAGCACAACATGCTCTCTACTCAAGGGAACCCTTTACTCACTCAACCGACTTTTTTACTCAAGGGTAAAACTGTGCTTAGCTGGAAACGATGCTTTCCTGGAGTGTCAAAGCCTGTGTCATGAACATCCTAAGAACACAGAGCTACCACAAACTTTGCAACTCTCAACTTGAAGTGCAACATTAGCCTCTTTGATCTTCTGTAAACAACAAGTATTCATATATAACATAATAAACTGCTAACCATTCCAAAGCACACACTTCTTGCCCTGGAGAGAGTATAAGAGAGTAAGAAAACACATACCAGATGTTAGTTACTTGGTTGCTTTAATTGCTTCAATTGTTTCAATGAGCTACTGGATGAGAACTCATATAGAACAGAAAACGAAACAAAACACAAAAGAAAGATGCCTACTGGAAGAATCAACATTATTTTCTGAGACGATGGAAAAAAAACCCAACAAATAGAAGTTCCAAATGTTAAGCTTGAGGGCCAAATAAAAGCCAGTCATAAGGAAAGCTGTGTGAAAAGGATACAAACACTGCAATAAAAAACCAAAGCAACAGGATCCAGCTCTTCCCAATCCAATTTGGAGATGGGCTCTAGCCAGCGCTTCTGCAGTCATACATTGTTGGGGAGGCCACAGGCCCATTGTCTGGCTTGGAAGGGGGATAGCAAATTTCTGGGCTTTTACCATGCTGTGAAATCCCTAAAGCTCACAAAAGGAAAGTCACAGAGACAGAGTTGATATACACAGTCCCTTTGAGAGAGCTATGACACAGATGTATAACATACCCCAAAGTGCTGTGGTTTCCAATCTCTTCTGGAACAAATCCCTAAAAGATTTTTAGAGGCAATGTGGATCCCCATACCACGAATTTATTTGTCAGCAAAGTTTCTCTTTCTCAGTTATCTTTCACATATTCTCTACACAAGTCCCTGTACTCTGTGAGGTCCTATATCACAAGCCTCAGTACATCTTTTTTGATGTGTTGCACATTTGAGTACGATAGTACCTCAGCTACTGGTAATTCCAAATTGGTACAGTTTCAGCTTTTGCTAGGATTAATCTGTCTGTGATTAACCAGGCACAATGGAAAGAAAGTTGAACCGATTTACAGTTGGATAGACTATGTTGTGCTTTGCTACTTAAAATCATAGAATCATAGAATCTTCATGGTTGGAAAGGACCTTTGAGATCATCAAGTCCAACCATACACCCATTAAAAAAAAAAAAAAA
>VXBO01005287.1:59463-73647 GCA_013400135.1 Rhinoptilus africanus
TGAGGTCTCCCCTCTGCCTCCTCTTCTCCAAACTAAACATGCCCGGTTCCCTCAGCTTCTCCTCAAACGACTTAGTCTCCAGATCCCTCACCATATTCAAAGACAGGACATCCCTACAGATGTTCTTCAAGTTTGCTTCATGACTACGTTGTCTATAGTCTCACCTCCTACTTGCTACATAGTAGCACTTCCTAAACCTCTCAGGACTAAGAAAGTTCACATTTTAGGATCATTTCCTCTAAATTGAAAGCATATAAATAAAAGGGGACAAGTCCTTCTCACACTGACGTCACAAGGGATACTATACTGACGTGAACTTGAAAGGGCAGGCAAATCTCTGTAACTCTACAAACTATTTAGAAACAGAGCTCAAGGATAATTTTTCCCAAAGAATCTGATGATCTTGGTAGATCTCCATTTTAGCATTCCCAATTCAGAAAACTGAATTTTGAGCAAATTCACTTTAAAGAGTCTTAGTTGGGCATCCAACCATCCCCAGGCACCAGATTTTGCCTCCTAATGATGCAGACATCCACCTGGGCTCCAACTTCTGCTAATTAAGAGCTTCTACAAATTACCCTAGCTACATACATGCAGCTTTAGACACTTAAGTACTTTTTAAAAGCTGTGGATATGACCCTAACAAACTTGAGCTCAGGATCAACATTTTCACTGATTTTTTAAATGTTCGAATTTGTCCATTCATCATAGGGCAAATTGTCTAATGCACCACCTAAAAGTACTGTCTATGCTTTCTGACTCACTGAGCATAGTAAAACATCTAAATGCATGTATAATTTACTTGATCAATCACAATTAAGGATTTGGACTGAAATCCAGTTAGTACGACTTAAGCTATTGCCTGTCAGCTGGGCAGTAATAACTGCTTTAGCACACATAGAATCATAGAATCATAGAATCATAGAATCATAGGGTTGGAAGGGACCTCGAAAGATCATCTAGTCCAACCCCCCTGCCAGAGCAGGGTCACCTAGAGCACATCACCCAGGAACGCGTCCAGGCGGGTTTTGAATGTCTCCAGTGAAGGAGACTCCACAACCTCTCTGGGCAGCCTGTTCCAGATAATTCCACATAATTAAACCTGAAAAAATGTAAGGCAATATTACTTGGCACAGCCTCTTTCATTGTGATATAAGCTGTAGCCATCAACTCTCCTTTTTAATATTTGACACAGTTAACTATAAAATCATTCACAAACAGTCTGTGGAGGCAGAGGGTAACTTTAAAAAGCCAGCACAAACAGCAAGACCATCTAAAGAAACTGCTCTGTGGTTATGGACATTCTGTGAGGCAAAGAGGATAAATTCATCTACTAAATTATTTGCTCAGTTGTAATTTATTTTTTATATTTCATTGGCAGTGACATCCTTTATCCAGAATATTGAATTAAAATGCCATGAAAATAATAGAATTATGCAACTACACTTCTCTTAAAATAGATTCAATACAACCTCCCAGGAGACCTTAGGTAAATAAAGTTTGAGTTGAAATATCCAGGGTCAAATTTTGTTCTGTTACTTCCACGTAAGCCTACTTGGCTAAGTTAACCCGAGAACAATTCTACTGATGTCACCAAACTGTTTCAGAAACTGAATTTGCGCCAAATGTTCATGCATCTTTGCAATAAAATGAGCCATGGCTCATACTGCTTAGCTTAGGCACACGTTTTCAGGAGGGGAGAATCACCCACTGGAGAAACCCATCTCTATTGACTAGATAAGCAGCCCATGCGACAAGTGTCATAAGGTGTCTAACTTGCATATGGCTAATACTAGGTAACGTGAATCCTCCCAAAGTTAAAATCTGCTGATTTTCACTATGAGGATGCTAGCAAGGACAGAGTATATGCCAAGGGGTGGATAGGAGAATGGAGCAAGGAATAACAGTGCTGGTTGTAGCATCAACATGACAGAAGCTTCTTTGGGACTGCAGTCAGTGATCTGAATTGCTTTCCCATGTACATAAAGAGCAGGGATCGAGATCTAATACCACCCAGTTATCAGAATGTCATCTTGTAAAATGACTTAAAGAAAAAAAAGAAAAAAGAAAAAGGTATCTGTTTCCTAACTTGAAAGGCTCCTGGAGATAACACACATTATGATAGTTAATAAGGCTTGCACCTTGCAACGTTCCCAAAGGCTCTGCAATTTATATTCTGTTCATATAAATTAAAAGATCATTATCCACCTTAAGTAAGTGGAACTGAGATTAAAATGCCTTTACTTGAAAATCTAGCTGTAAATTCACACCAATTAAGCATAGTTATAACGCTGCACTTACAATACCTGTTGGCTTCCACAGACAGCTGAACACATTACACATTTCCTTGAACTGTACTCTCCCAATTGATGACATTCACAAAAGTAATTAAGAAGATGAGAAAACCCTCAAGGCATTATTGTGACCAGGTCAGCATTGCTGTGGCTTGATGGTAAAAAAAATTTCTCTCTCCAGGTTAATTTTTTGGCAATAACCTTGTTTGACGGGTCATGTTCAATGACAACCATAAAGAGTAGAGTTTCAAAACAAGAAGTACTCTTTGAAATGAACATTGTAACTTGCAGGTCAAAGGACCTCTGCTGTGAGGGCAGTTTCTATAGGTTCCCTTCTTCAAATTAATGTTCTCTACCTCATTTTCCACTGAATCCTACACTGTTGCCATTCAAGTACTTCTCCAATAAGCATGATGAACAAAAAAAATCCTATTGTTATGCCTATCAGGTGATTTGTAGTACCACTAGTGGTCAAGAACATCTGACAATGATCCCAGCATCAGATACTCTTCCATATAGGAAAAATGACATGGAGTATATGTACACCAACATATTTCTTTAAAAAAAACCAAAACGTCTGCATTCTTCTTTCATCATTATATTATTCTAGAGTCTAAGGAAGTCCTCACTGAAAGTCTATCTCATGAGGTAGTTTGAGGTAGTTTGGCTTTGAAAGGTTAATTATCTAAGCAAATAATATGATGCAGATACCCAGACAGATAAAGCAGCAGATCTGCTGTCCACAAACACACACAGCCCACATCCCCTCACACCATGACTCTCTTCACAAACTCAGTAGCGAGCACGTTCCAAACCAGGCACTGAGACACAGGGTCCAGAGCCAGCAGTCAAATGCATTCTGACAGACCAGCCCTATAGCAGGTAATTTAAAAAAAAAAAAGTGATTTATAGGAGTCCCCTCACAAACACAAAGGACAGTCTCTAACTGGACTCAGTGGCAGGTTCAGTAGTCTCTTTAATACGCGTGCTGCTGCTGTTATCCAGCAAAACTAGTCAACTACCCTGCTAATGATCCCGCAGAGGCTCATTTTTCCTGAAACATGACACCTTCAAATATTTCTTCATTAAAAAAAAAGGCACATTTAGCTAGAGTAGAAAAATCTAAATATTATTCCTGCATTTATAGTGCAGTTTCAAGAGTCAGTGGTAGCACTGAGAGGCTATGATGGCTGAGGTGAGAAACTGCACAATCCATCCCACCACTACAACTCCCCCAGGCCTAACATAAAGGGATAAACAATTAGATGTGATATTTTTCCTCTAATACACAGGTGCATGAACCATTTAAGACTCTCCTGAGTTTTCAAGAAAAGTGTTAATGGTTTGCAAGCCTCTGCACACAGGTGAATTATACCCACAGTGAACCATAATTCTTCCATGTTAAGGAAAGGCATATGAGTTTGGTGAAATTCAGAATGTTCTTATCTCTTGTGGAAGGGGAACAGAGAGTTAAAATTACCATTTAACTTACTGAAAGGAACATTGACCTGATACTCAAAATTTTCCATTCATTGGTCCACCCTACACTTTGTGATTGTAAAGGAAAACTAGTTATTCTTATTTCTCCCTTTGGAGTCTGAGGAATTGTCCCCCAGTTCCTAGCACTGACGACTCCTGATGCTGCAGGACTGTTGATCATTTCTGCTCCTAGTTTATCTCTTCCCCCTCCTAATCTTTCTTTTTTTTTTTTTTTAATTTTTAGAAGCAAGATAATGTTTCTAAAGGACACAAAGTCCAATCCCAACAGTCAGTTTCACGGGGTGAAAAAGTTGTTCTAAACAATGACAAATCTACGCACCTGATAAAGCAGGGCTTCTCCACCTTATGCTGGGAAGAGACATCTATGAACATAAAACCCAGAACTACGCTGTAGTACATCATAGCAGAAAAAAACGTGAGGAGAGATGTGAAATCAGCCCTGCCTGTGCTACCAATCACACCTTCGCTAGCACTCAGCCACAGGACCAAAATAGCTGAAAGGGCAATTCAGCCGCAGATGGCACAGTGCTAAACCACTCAATTGGCTACCCATAACTTTTGGATCCATTATAGTTTTATTCTGCAAAGTCTTGGCTTTGGGATAAGCTGCTTTAAAAAAAAAATATGTCTCCCACAATGTTGTTATGGGTGTATATCAGTCACTTTGGCTTTTTTCATTTATAAATGAAATGGTTATGTTAGCAATACACTATCAACTACAGAAATTAGGTCAGGAATGGACCTTGAAAAGTAATGTAATTCAAACCCTCCCCCACCTCAAGGCAGGATCAGTTTTTCCTAAACAATTTTTGACAGATGTTTATTTAATCTCCCGTGATAAAGCCCGCTCAGAAAGGTTGTGGAATCTAGTCCAGTGCTTCAATGCCCTTGTTCTCTCAAAATTATTCTCCTAACATTTACTTAAGCATCTTCTTCAGTTCAGGCCCATGGATGTCTATACTTAGAGTAGATTTGGAATGGGATGGAGTCACTGAGGATGGACAGCAGAAACAGGCAGTCTACAAATTCTTCATAACTGTTCAGTTTCTTCCTTTGCTATATATCAAATTTTACTTGGCAGTACCTAAAGTTACACGGTATTTATTATTGTATGTTTTGAAAAAAGTCTATTAATCTCAGAGATAAACAAAGGTTTTCTTTACCATGGTGAAATTCTACCAGACTCTTGCAGAGTCTCTTAGGCAACAAGAACATAAGCAATTGATGTTGTGGGTATTTTGGGTGAAACCTTCAACTGAAAAGCTGTAGAAACCTTTGTGTTTGAAGCACGTTAATTTCACTAAAGGAGTCTGTGTTGCCCAAAAAAAATTCTCTTGACCCAAGACAACTCTGAAGAAGAGCTCCAGATCTCACTTACGTAAGTCCTGCAAGTCCGCTTCAATCCAACAATTGCTTTCAAAGTATACAAAGAACTTTTACAGTGTGTGAGCGTGCATGACATGAGGCCACGCATTGAGGGAGGATAGCCTGTTCAGGCTGGAGAGAATATCTGCAAGAGAGACTTTCTTGAGCACAGAAACTTCTGTATGCAAAAGGGAGCTGGGGACAACCTACCAGCCAACACTGGGAGCAGCTGGTCCAGCATGCTACAGGTCAAGCCAGCCAGCCAGCTGTGCCCAGCAGGCGCCATCTCGGAATGGGAGACAGACGGTAACATGGTGCTACAGAAACGTTAGACGTAGACCAAGCTCTGGGGACATACTGCTCAGAGATGCTGTGTAAGCCTTACCCATACTTAAACCTCTGGAAGCCTTAGCTTCTTGGAGCACTCACATTTTGAGACATGTGATCACCACTCCTATATGGGACAACACTTTGCTCTGCTCCTCCTCTTGACTTTCCAGGTAGCATCACAAACTAATTTGTGTTGAAAAGGTCCTTTGGAGGTCATATTGTCCAACTCAATCTGCAAAGCTGGTCCAGTCAAAGCAGCCTGTTCAGGGCCAATTGAGTTTTGAATATCTCCAGGATTTACCAAACTCTCTGGGCAACCTGGGCCAGTGTTGGACCCCTCCTATGGTGAAAACACTTTTCCTCAAATCTAATCAAAAGCTCTTTTGTTCCAACTTGGTTTCACTGGCTTGCATCCCATTGCTGTGCATCTCTGAGAAAAGTTACCCATTAAATAACTGTAGACCACAGTAAGATTTCCTCTGCAACTTCTCTTGTCTAGATTGAACCAACCCATCTTTGTCAGCTTCTCCTTATACCCTGTGTGCTCCAACCGCCAACCAACTTGATGGCCTTCTATGGGACTCACTCCAGTACATCAATGTCTGTAGCAGAGAGACCAAATCTGGACACAAGCCTTCAGACACAGTCTCACAGTGCCAAGCAGGGAGGAATAACTGCTGCTGTGGAACTGCTGGCTACGGCCTTGCTGATAAAGCCCAGGATGCAACTGACTTTCATTGCGAGGGCACACTACTCACTTGTGTTCAACATGTCGCCTACCAGGATGCCCATGCCCTTCTCTACAGAGCTCCTTTCCATTCAGACAGCCCCCCAAACTGTACTGTTGCATGGGGCTACTGGAGCCCAGATGGAGGTTCTCCAGGATACTGAAATCCCATTTAACAGTATCCCATCAGCGTATCAGAGCAGCATTAGACATCTCAGTCCTCAAAAACCAAAGGTATTTTCCTCGCTTAACTTCAACTTGGCTGTCCCCACAAAGCATTCAGCCAGAAAGGACATTGCCAGAAAATGTGTGAAGCAAGTACATGGCAGGCTAAGATACAAAATTGCAACACTGAACCATTGTTAAATTGAATATTCATAGAAATAGCTTAGGCATTGTCATGATACACAAAAAGGAACGGCCAGCAAATAAGTTTTTCCCCAAATAAGCATTAGTCCTACCAGTGCAATTCATCTCAGCACTTGTCAATATGATTACCCATCAATTTTGCAGGAAGTGTTGAGTAGCTACTAACACCTGGATTTACATATGCAAAATAAGACCGCACATTGGCACAATCTGTAAGGTACTGTGCGTGGGCTGGATTCTGGCAATGTCAATACCTGTGTTTGCAAAGCCCATAACAATATAGCCATTTACTCAACCCAGTGTTAGGCCCTATAAAGTTACTCAGGTGTAATTTTGGCTATTGCCTTCCAATGACAGAAAGTTTGGAACAGAATTCCAGAAGCCAGAAACAGCCCTTAATTTCATTCCTTCTCCCACCTTATTTTTTAAAATATATTTTTTCTAATGTCTAAGATGACCCATACAAAATCCAAGAAGAAAAATTAAGAGAGGTGGCTGGGTAAATCCTGATCCCACAGCAGCAGCAGAGGTTTTGCGGAAGACTTTAACAGGATGAGGGATTTCTTAGGTTTTTGCCTGGGCTAAACTTCAGATAGAAAGATTGATAAACTCCCACAAGCCCCAGGGATTTCAAAGGTACCACAATACGGAGGCAATTCATACCAACAGGTCCAGAGGATGATCTGAAACTCTGACTATGTATCTTCAGAGATATAATTAGATTTAATTAAGCATATGCGGTGCATTGGAAGAAACTAATTTAAGAGCAACACGTTTGTTTTAGTTGGTAGTTTCCCTTTATAAACTGCTGCTTGAAGCAAAGTACCACCAAACACCACTTTAAGCTAAAACCTGTTTGGCCTTAGCAGCAGTGCTAATCCAAAACTCACTAGGAGGACAAAGACACCTGAAATTACATTTCTTTCTTTTTGTCTGCATTGTAATGAAGTACATCAGTATGTGCTCAGTAAAACCTTAGAGGGAAAAATGATGACTTCTGCCTCTCACTTCATTTGTGCAGCACTTTCCCACAGGTCCCAGGGGCCCCAAAGATCTTTACAGTTCAGACTTTGTATCTGAATACATAAACACTTGATATCAGCTGAAATCAGTAAGATTTATCACCAAGAGAAACATGTCTGATTGCCTAAGACTCAAGTCTCAGGCCTGGGGCCAGGAGCTGTCAAAGATGCCAGCTGAGACTCAGTCCAAAGTTTTCAGATAGAAGTGGATATACACAAGCAAAAAGAGCCTCTTTGAAGTCACACTGGACTTCTTACAAGCTAATGAATAAACCTGTGCTTAAGTATTACCTTTAACTGGAGATATTGTGCAGCGCCAAGGAGAACTGATAGCTTAAAAAGGCTGAAACACATTCCCTGCCTCTAGCATTTGCAGAAGACCTCAGAAAAGGCTGGATTCAAGGCCAGGAGATGGATGGAGCATCCCAGAGAGCCAGCAATAAGCACTTTGCCTAGCAGCAAGTGTTTGCAGATTAAGCTTTTCTCATTTTTAAGAATAACAGGTTTCAATGCGTCTCACAACAACTCTTGAGTGTTAAATATACAGTGAGAGCCAGAGACATAACTTTTCCTTAGCCTTTTATTTTTCTGTCATCCTAAAAAATTAATCAAAATTAGTGGGAAAAACTGCTCTCTGCCTGGCCTAACGCACAGCAAACAGCGGAACAAACTCACAGCTCCCTGAAAGGGACAGTTTACAAAAAATGAAACCATAAACACCGTTACTATTTCCAGACTAATGGCACCAAACAAAAATACCAGCAAGGACCCAGGCTATCCCCCTTGTTCAGCTCAAGCTTTTAGCAATTTCATGGGTGAATTAAAAAATGCAGTATTGATCCAAGCTGCCTGTCCTTTTCAGTGCAAACACTGCACTGGACAGGGAGACACACGGATCTTCTTAGCTTAAGAAGAATATACAAGGCAGCATCCTTTTCAGCTGCTTAGCCAGGGGAAAGGTGTCTGCCACCAAAATGTCACACTGAAACCATCATTCAATGCTTGTCACTAGCGAGGGCTAAAACATGGAGGACTTTAATCTGTGCTGCAGTAATGTTAGTCATTTTCAAAATCAAAACCTAACTTATGGCTCTATTTGTTTTTTCTTTCAACTGGCAATAAATAGAGTTCATAAAATTACAAAGCAGCTTTGGAAACATAATCCAGTTAAATTAGCAGTTATAATGTTTCAGATAACTGAAGAATTTTAATTAAAAAAAAAAGAATATAAAAGATATAATAAAAACCTTCAATAAAAAGGAGTCTTCCTTGGGACATATCCGATCCTTCACTGCCTCCCTTTTAAATATACTGATTGGCAATAATTGTACACTAAAGTAATCGTGTAGATTTATCATTGCACCTCACAAACTATGAGGTCAATTCTCCTCTCCCTTAAGTCAAAAGTGACTTTTCCTTTCCCTCTGCAACACACTCTCCCCTGGCGTCACGGAGGTTTCTGAGCCGAAGCTTTCGCAGCAGTTAACACCGCTGGAAGCAGCACCAGCTCTTGTCACCTCAAGGAGAGTTGGTGGAAGAGGAGCAAGAAGCAGAGCAGAGCTATCAGAAATGCTTCCAACTTTCATCAAACTACCCAGGCTGTGCCTTAACTGCTCCATGCAAATCAAAGCTGTTCATAGATTTTTCCCGAGCTGGCTCTCTGCTTCCCTCAGGTAACTTGCCCGTAGTTACATCAACAGCAGCAATCAATTTGTTAGGCTCAGAGGAAAAAAAAAACAAACCAGAAAAAAACAGGGAAATATAAAATTCCCCCTATATGGGGCAGTAAATTGCTAGTACTAAGTTTTACATGACTATTACAGGTTTTGTCCATAAATCTCACGGCACTTTATTAACTCAAAACTGCTGTGAGGCAGATGTCGAGCTCCGTGCTCTGGAAGCTGAACCTGTGACTTGAGAAGTGACCTGTTCAACATCACGTAGCAGCTCAGTGTATTCTACTTCAACATTCCCAAGTCCATGAAGCCCCTGTCTTCGCTTCGCTTTTAGTGAAAACCAAAGAAGAGGGGCCAGCAGCCTTCTGCGCAGGTTGAGCTCTGAGCTAGCACTGGACTAGAACTATTTAAAACATGGAAGAATTAACCGGGTTTTAAGATGTCAAGTGGCATATAGATTGCTTTTCTAAGTTGATGAACAAAGGACAAAATTGTACAAGAGTTGAGGAAATAAAAAAAGGAAAGCAAAATTCTCTCTGTCTCAGATGATCAATATCCTGTCCTCCTTAAACCAGCCACGCTCCGTTTCGTCCCTGCGGCCCTTGCTGGTTTTTACTGGCAGGCTGGTAAGACCAAAATATTCCCCAAAAAGGGAAAAGTTCATTTATTAGCCTTTAGCCCAAGACAATGCTGTTCAAAGCACAGGCAGCTCCAGCAGAACAGCCACCCTTCCAGGGCACAGAAACCTTGCCTGCAGGAGCCCTTGCAGGGCGAGAGGGGACAACTGCATTTCCTACTGCTGCTGGCAGAGGGAAGGAGGGCGCGATGCACCACACGTGGATCAATTCTGCTGGATCAAAATCAGGCACCTCCTCCTGCCCAAGTTCAACCTTCAAGACATAAACCTACCCGGCAGAGGTGGCAACAGATGCAGAGCAAGCTGAAGCCAGGCTGACGTCTGCAGTCAGGGCACGTGGATCGCATGTGGACGCCAGGGCACGTGGCCTCTCCTGAAGAGAGGAGAGGCCAAAGGGCTGAGCCGTAACAGCCTGCCCTTGTGCCACCTCCCAACAACTCCTCAGCAGCCAGGAGAGCCAGGAAATCAAGATCTCTCACCTCCCTCCCCGCTCACCTGTCAGGGATGGGAAGGCAAAATGGATAAGGCACTTGAGTGTGAAAGGTAAGAAGATGAGCCGGAGCGCTTGTGGATAAAGGGATGGGAAACAGAAAATCACGCTAAGAGCAAGGACATAACGAGTACCTCGCAGACAGGTATCAGTGAGAGAAACAATTCAGAGAGGCCAAAATGAGTGAAGTCTTCCACAATCCTTTGTATCATCACCAACACTTCAACCAGAGACCACCACGCTTACTCCAGACTTACCCCAGCTCCTTGCAGAACAGCGCACGAAAATCAAGGTCTCGGGCTTTACCTGTCATAGAGCAAATGGCCTGAATCCAAAGTAAACTAAACTCCAAAATAAAACCAGCGACCACAACAGGACCTTCTAACATAAGTGATAAAGCTCATCTTTACAGAAGACAAATCTCTCTTGAAAATAAGATCATGACTGTGGAATGAGCTCCATTAGAAACTAAGGACCAACATGGCTAACACCATCTTCCCTCTCCAAGCAAGGTAAGTATTTTAGAAGTCATCTCTTCTAGAGCAGAATGAAAAACAAAACAAAGGAAAACCATTACAAGCAATTGTCACATACAGAAGTGCCTTCTAAGAAAAAATGGGCAAGTAACCCAGAAATGACAGATGACAGCAGTTTAACACACTACTGTTAGGACTTCAGATATGTTGTGAATGATGCTAAGACAAATAAAATTGGAAAGTAGAGTATAAGAAGCATCAGTAAAATATGGAAAAGTAAAAGGGGCCATAAAGAAATTGGGCGTAAAAAAGAATAAATGGTAAAGAATGGAGAAGTATCCTGTGTTTACACCTTGGAGCCATGATCACCGAACATTATCTGGTGCAGAACTATTGACAGGAACTGGTCAAGGACAGCTTCTGTCGGCTGAGGATTTGGCTCTCTACACAGAACCAGACAAGGGCAATCAGACAGCATCCCGCCTGGTTTTCTGGGAGTGCTTTTCCTCTCAGAAAGTAAAGGAGAAAAATAAGATGATCTCACAAATTAAAAAGGAGAAAGGGGCTTAACAGAAAAAAAAAATACACAAAGAGTAAGAAATAAGAATAAAGATGAGGCAAAGGCAAGATAAGAATAAAATATCCACAGGTTCGTGGAATACATTTTATTTATTCATGAGCCCTGTTTTATTATGTGTCCTTGGCAGACATCCCATAACTGAAATTTTGCAAGGCAGGGAATGATGCGAGTTTAGAGACTTGAGCCTTGTTTCTAGTCATTAGCCTTGGGCAGATCTTCTTAATATACGTGCCCCAGTAGCAAGTAAACAAGTTCTTTAAATCCAGAGCCTTTAGACAGGAGGCATGCTGCAAACAAACAGGCTTGGCCAGAGAGGGATTCCGGGAGAAAAGACACAACCTGTTTCCAAATAACCAAGCTGAAGGACAGGCAAGAGAACTGCCCCACAGGATTACAGTCTGCTTCTCACGCTGACCCTAGCTCACACCAGACCCTGCAGAGCATCTGCCTTTCCCACGCGCTCCTTCTTAACCGGCGCTTATTTCACCTGCGAGCGCGGGGCTCAGCTTGCCCGGCTGGCAGGGAGCAGGGATGCACAGAGCAGGCAGCCACCGGAGCAGCGGTCCCTGGCAGCCATCCCAGCACCGAGGCAGGCAGTGCATCCAACGCCAGCTTCGCTGGGGGCTCAGCCGGGACAAGGAGCACATCCCTGGCAGATGCACCCAGGCTGAGCGGGGAAAGCCGGCTGTCTCCGCTCTCCCTGCGGGTTTACGGTGACTCTGCAGCTCAGCTCAGTCACTGCTCAACCTGGTTTTGCATCAAGGCCGAACCTGGCCCACGGTCTTGGCACCGAGTATTAACAGTTGATTTTACCTTGCCTATAGCTGTTAATTGCACAACTAAGGCAATATTGCTGGCTTAATACCAACTTAGCATCTGTTCGGGTTTGAGGTGGTTTTACTCTTCTTGCCCTGGGAAATTTGCAAAGTCCTAGAGAGGGTGAGCAAAGAAATGCTTTGCCTTCAGGACCCCTCTGTTTCTACAAAGAGAGATTTTAGGAAGACATCTGACCTCACCTGTCTCCGGAATAATGCTAGGGATCGCGCTGGAGTTTGCATCAGCTCAGCTAAAAACCTCTGTTTATTGATTTTCTTTTGCCCACACTCACAAATAGGAAGCTGAAGGGCTGCTGCCTTTTCTGTGGGTTGCCTTAATGCTGAGACTGATACCAAGACACAGACATCTAGATACGGCATTCAAGGAAGAAGGTCTTTTCAAAAAGAGCTTTAATGTCCTCTGCTATGAATACATATAGATTTTTCTTATTTTAAGATCAGCTTAAATCTTTTCAGCCTGTATAAAGAAGGTCTAACAGACAAGTAAAGAACTGTGGTTAGGAAATTTGGATACTATTTCTGGACCTTCCCCATTCTTCAGTTCCAGCAATTCAAAAAAAAAATGAAATAATGATACTGCACCTCTTTATAAAAAGAACTGCTTTGAAATCTATAGATAACAAGCCCCATATAAAAGCTCAGTATGATTACTGTCAGTTAAAGCTCTTTTATCATCATTTAGCTACCTACCCATATACAAATAATTTACACAATTTCAGAACATAAAATCATCTGTCTACCCACAGTGCTATCTCAGCAGAAGTTTAGATACAGAGACTAAGAAGTTTTTTCCTTATTAGCCAATTGTCTTCCACTCCCCCAAGTACTATCTTTTTGAACGCGAAATGTAGAAAAGTGGAAGGCAATGAGGAGAGGATACAGTTCTCTATAAAAATCCCTCAATTCTCATCACAAATGATTAGTGGTTTTTCAACCCTGCTGCAATGGGCAGCTTCTCCCTAGCAGCAGATACCAAATACACCCCATAAATCTGGAAAACCACCTCTGCTTCCTACTGAGTTTAGGATATCAACTCCCATCAAATCCTACCAAAACTGTTTATGATTTAACCCTGGAGCAGAGAAGGATTTCAGAAAACGCTTCACTTGTGACCAAGGAAAATAAGAACGCATGGCTTGGGACATGCCTATGAAAATGAGACTTTCCCAAGGTATCACCAGTTGGACACCCAGAATTCGGCTCAAACATACCCTCTGAAAATCCTGGCTCATGTACAAAGTGTATTTCTGCCTCCTCTGTCCTCTTAGGATGATAGCCTGAGTACCTCATGCCATCTATTGGCCTAGACCAGCGACAGATGCTCTGAGGAGAACTTTAATTCTGGGAAAGCGACTGTGTTAAAAGGGATCTGTCGGTAGATCTGTAAATTCTGCTAATGGAATCAATACCTTGCCGCTGCTCAGATCTCGAGGTCTACCTTCCCCAGCAGATACTCTGAGTTCAGCTCCCAGAATAACCAGCAGCTGTGCTCTGCATTAGGCAAAAGAGAAATAGTATTGCCACAGGGCTCTCTCACGGGCCAGCCAATCCAGAAAACGAGTGGTGAGGATTTTCACTGTCATACAGAAGCACATAGGAAAAGTTTTTATAGTAAAAAGAGAAAGCCCCTTCAAAAATCAACCTGGAAGTAAATTCAGGGAAACCATCCCCAACTTGGTACATCTACTTTAAATCAGCCACGCAACGAGAAGAGACTGCTCCCACATTTTCTTTAGCCACAGGGGCTCCTGTCGGGATTCCCGGCTGCTTCAATCTAGTTGACTTTTCAAGCTAAACGTGGTTTTAAAAGGCAAAGGCAGAGCTCTGCAATGCGAAAGGGATTCAGGGGCACCTCAGTGTACCGAGCCGGTAAAGTCGGCAG
>VXBO01005287.1:74089-152510 GCA_013400135.1 Rhinoptilus africanus
GGGGGGGGCAGCCTCCTCCTGCGGAGCCGGTTCTGCCTCCGCCGCCGGTCCCCGCAAACTGGGCTGCTCGGCTTTTACCTTCCCGCCTTTGTGCGGCGGCGGTGGCAGGGACCACGCGGGTCACGACGAGGCGAAGGGGATTGATCCGCGATCGATTGGCTGCCGCTGGTTTTGCTGAAGTGGCGAATGAATACACGGCTTTATTTGCCGGCTGAAGGGCGTGAGATGTGGAGCGTGTGCCCCCGTCCCCCCCTCCCACCCTGCTGCAGAGGGGTCTGGTTTCCCCTCCGTGTTGCGCCCCAAAAGTAGTTGTCTGCATCAAGGCTCATTCCTGCCTTGGCGAAAGGCAGAGGGTAATGGGAAGTGAGGCCAGCTCCCAGTATAACCGCAAAGCACAGCCGCACCAACCCTCCCGAACAGAACATTTTGCCAATTCCAGTGACATCGTTTTGATAATTGCCGAGGGTGAACATGGAGGTTCGTTCCTTCCTTACAAATTTTGACACAAAGAAAAGTACTTTCTGTACTTTTGGCAAACTTTTTCCAAACTTTTCATTTAAAACCATCAACACCATCATAACCAGCTGCAGTATTTGGGAAAAAAAAAATAGTCTGCTTAGTAACTATTTCTGCCAATTTTTTTTTCTAATCAATCTTCCCTTGAAAAAAAATAATGCATGAATGTTGCAGAAAATTCTCCTCTTGTTCTCCTCTGGTTTTTTCTATTTTACTCTTGAGGTTTTTTTGGTTTTGGGTTTGGGTTGTTTTTTTTTTGGGGGGGGGGTTACAACTCATTATGTGTTTCAAGCAGAAGAATTCAATGGTCCCTTGTTGTAGTGTCAACATAATACTCACCGTGTTGTTGTGTTCCTCATAATAATTTTGAAGACTTACAAGTGTCCTCAGCTGTAAAGATTGAGGAGAGCAGGATCCTAAGACAATATATTTCTCTCTGTGTTTACTGGCATTCCCCCGAGTTACTATTGCTGTGCAGAAAGGATTCTTTTTCTTATGATTTATGGTCTATAATTGCATTAATAAATTCATTGTTTATCACCTTCCTGTTTCATTAATCATAGGAGTTTTAATCACTGCAGAATATGGCTTGTCGAGATATTACATCAACCCTTCAGTGTTGTGCACAGCAATCTGCATTTCTGTGATTTTTTTTTTATTAAAAAGACCTCATAATTAACCATCAGTAATATTAAGATGAAAAGTAATGACCTACACAGAATGACATTAAGTCACATTTTTCTGAGAAGGCAGCGCACTGAGCGCAGCGTGAATTCCTCAGAACTATCCAAATATAAGAATGTGAACAGAATACTTCCTGGGGACAAATGAGGTCATCTTAGTGGGTCATTTGGAGATTTCAGCATAAAATTTGAAAGATCCTGCAGAAATATTGCCGCTGACTCTGGAAGTGATCCTGCAGCACAGCAGCCCATCAGACGGTTACACAACCTGAGTCCTCACAGGCGAGAATGTGAGATGCTGGAGATTGCCCAGGCAGGTGACCAGCAGCTCCCTGGCCAGCAAGGGCACGTACATTTCTGTAACTGTGAGATCTGTAGCGGCAAAGAGGGATGCAGTGGGCTCATTGCTCAGGTCGACATGCCAGGTGACCCCAGTGACCCTGTCCTTAGCCACTGTTGTTGCCACTGGATACGTCCCATGGTCCTTCTCTGCCTGGGATGGGGGGCAGAAACGTGCTGTCTTGGCTTCTTACCCAGCCTGTCAAGCTTCAAACTGCACTATCATAACTTGCAGCTCCTTACATCAGCATGAGCTTGCATTGCTCTCTTCTGGACAACAGACCCAGTCCCCTGGGGGCAGCGCATTTAGAAATGCCAGTTCTCTCCTCCCAGTGCTCTGCAGATCCAGATGTTCTTCTCTTTTTTATCATCTGCATCAAGAAATATCACAAGACTAAGGAACTGCACATATTTTTGTATTTGATGCATCGCGGTTTCTTTTCACGTGAGCAGTGTCTGAGCACCGAGCTGTCTGGAGGAGCATCTTCCCTTACAAAGCAGTTTCTCACATGCTTCCACTAAAACACAGCAGCTCCCCTGAGCTGCGATCATGCTTTTACACAGAGGGATGACTTGAGGGTTTTGGCAGGTTTTTGCGTCTTCCTTTGAAAACATGCCCCAGAGTTTGCTTGACTTGTTCATCTGGAAAAGGAGAGAGGTCATTTCTAGCTTCCCGATGCAGGAAAACTTATTGGCAGCTGTTTATGGTGGGCATGAGCTTAGCTGCTGGTGGTGGGGAAAAGAGATGAAGGGAAAACTAGGTTGTAACACCATCATCTTCATTGCCCTGCAGTGCTTATAATATTGCAAAATGGTGTTAAGTGTTGCCCACCAGCTTAAAAAGACTGTGAGGTGAAGGCTGTAAGGGAAAGTGGCATATATAAGGCTGGCTCACAGTGTCTCCTACTGCAGCCGAAGGTCAACCAGAAATATTTGTACTCTGGAACAAATCATTACAAAGCATCCAGACTAGTTTTTACAAATATTAACTCCTTCAAAGCTGCTGGTAGTAAGTTAAGACAAAACTGTTGTTTTAGAACCTTCTTAAGATGACAAGGTTTTTCACCGGTGGAGTGAAAAGTTTGCACTAGTGACCATATGGCTACATCGGAAGGTCTTGTGACCCCCATAAAGTGGCTTACATCCTTTTTACTGCTCTCTAAAGCATGTGGTGAGCCGATTCAAAGTCAAGCTGCCACTGGCTAATCTAAACTGGAAACAACAGTGCCCTGAGCACTGTTGTGCATGAGTTTGTTGTGTTTGTGTAATGCTCCCATCCCTAGGGGCTGGCCGTTTTTCCCCCTGTTTGTTTTCTTCCCTGAATTGCCTTCATTCAACCAAATTCTGTCAGCAGTTCACCAGGGGGACCCTATTAAAGGCAAATGGACTCAATATTCTTCCTCCACAAATGCTCATAATTTAAACTGCACAGCTGTGGGGACAAAGTGGGAGTAACTCCGCCTTAGGTGCTTTCTTGGGGAGAAAAGAAAAGAAAAAAAACAACAGAAAACAAAGGCAATTAGAATGGCAATTCTTCTGTCAGCAAGAGCTGAATCTGATCCGCTCTGCCTGCTGCAATCCCACCCTCTCCAGCCCGCGGGAGGGCAGACGGGACGGGGGCTGTAACACCGCTGGCAGTCCCCGCGGCCCTCGCTGTGGGCATCCACGGCCGCAGCAGGCAGCCAGCACGGGGAGTTGTCTCCTGCCGCACAACCAGCCGCACGAATCACAGCTTGTCACTCCCCCGATAACTGGGGGGTTCCTCAGTGCGGGACTCCAGGTTTCCTTTGTGCCCTGGCTGGATGCGAACGGCTTCACTCAGTCAAGTTTTACAGGGGGTCTGTGGCACATCCCCACAGGCCCAGTCCTCCCTCTGGTACGAATCAGAGGAACTACTGGTGTAACGTTACGTTTTTTCATTGTCACAAGCGAGAGGTAGATTGGTAAGAGAGCACTCCTGTACTTGTCTTTGTATTCCCACCCTGGGGACTGCCTATGCTCTTTTGATTTAAGAGAATCAGTGGGAATTAACTTCTGTTGTTTAGTTCAGGAGACAAACTTTCTTTGTAAATTATAGGGTTCCTCTTTAATTAGCCTGAGAAAATAACTTCATATAATGCAACATAAATTTCACCAAATAGCATATGTCCAATGAAAACAAAGCATTACCAAGAGAAAGATAAAGAGTTTTAAAGGGTTTCTGAGGCAGCATGATCCAGTAACTGGAGGAACCACTACATCTGCTGCAGAGCCAGGAACAGAACATAGAGCTCCAGAGTTTTTCACTGATTTTTTAATGCAGAGTTTAGTAGTAAGGTATGAGTTGTCAGAGAATAGTGTTAGCATTTGAATTTAAAAGCATCTGTAAATGTTTCTAGGAATATGTGAATCATAACAGATCTTCAATCAAGCAGAAGGAAAGAAATTTATCAATGCCAGCTACTCACCAGTTACGGGGCTATTGATGTATTTCTTAGGAGAAGTAAAATGTACATATGCATTAAGCATATTCCGTTTCTGTGAAGTATGTTTGCCATTTATTCTGAAAACATATTAATGCAGAAGCTTGTTTAATAGAAGATGAAGGACAGTAGGTTACTGAATCACTATTCACTGAGGTGGATGCCCGGTACCTTTCCTCCTAACTCAAAGTAATATGAAATCACAATGTGACTTGTAGCAGAACAGGTCTAAAGCAGGGCCTTGGAAGAACAATATCTAAATGACAGCTCGTGTGGAAATGCTGAATGCAGCAACTATCGTTACACAGGCTACTAATACAGTAATTACACATTGGATATATGAGCTGGCTTGCCTGTCACAGATGAAATCTTGCTTACAACAAATAAACTGGGCTCCACAGTGCTACCGTTAAAAAAAAAATAATGTGAAATCATTAGTGAGCGAGTTAGTGAGGGAAGAGAAGACAGGGTCTTTCAGTGGGAAAAGCACGTCTGTAAAGAATGGTGAAGGAGGGCTGTATGTAATCTCTTAATTTCTCCTACAAGTTTATAGAGGACTTTTTTTTTTTCCTTTAGGAAGATGAAGTAGAAGAAGGTTAGAACCTTCTTTCTTCAGCTTTCTTCCTCTTCCCTTTATTTCTTCTTTGTTGTCTTTCTTGTTGGTTTTCAACTCTATTACTATTCCGTGTTACTAAGGTAGTCCCTTAGGAAGCTCAGTCCAGGCACACAACTTCATTTGGGTAGATGTGATACAATCAAGTACAAGGGAAGAAATCCTGAAGATTGGATAAGGCAGACAGGGCTATAGGAGAAACTGAAAATGGGGGTTTGGAAGGCGAGGTAATACTAAAATGAATAGAGCAATATTAAAGCCATAGCAGTGTTTCAACTATTTGCTTAATTTTTAAACATGCTTTTCTTCTATTTCTCTTCAAATCTACAATACTTTTTTTTCAAGTTCTACTTTCTTTTCTTTCCTTTTGGGAATTTGTCCTTACTTTGCATTTCTGTTTGACTCTGAAGTCCTTGACGTGTCCATTTCTCTGACTTGCCATCAGTCATTGGCTGTGTGGGGGAAAGAGAGAATTGCAAATATTTCCTTCAATATTTAAGAGAAAAATGGGCCAGGAATCAATATTGCTATACCGGCATATAGCACTGATTATCGAGATGTAAGGGTATTTACATCTGAAAGCATTTCACCATGCTCTTCTCATGAATAATGAAAGAAGTTACAGCATTCTTGTGGGTCTGGGTTAGCCAAATAAAATCTTAGGAGTGTATGAAGGGACTACTACATCTTCATTATCATCCTGTGTTTACTTAATGTGTTCTGGGAAAAAAAATAGAGTACTAGAAGCTAAGAACTGTGTCCACATTTTGGAAAGTTTCTATTCTGAAAAATCTATGGAGGCAGACCATTGACACAATAACTATATAATAAAAAGAGGGTCAATACAGTAGTCTTTCAGCTCTAGAATTATTGCATTTTAGTAAAATGGTATGAAGTTTGCTTATTTGCATCCCTACAAAGGTCAGGTCTTCAGTCTAAGATAATGAGTTAGGACCTTCTTCTGTCAGTGACGGGTGATTTATTCCATGTGTCTTAGACACATAGCTGATAAGAAGAATTGCTTTTTTGGGTGTGCTCATTTTCATCTGACTGACTACAGGAAAAGTTAAGCCTAATGGCTTAAAAAAAAAAAACCTAAAATCAAAGGACTAAAACTGAAACGCATCCTATGTGATTAACGGAGAGAGAAATCTCCTTCTGGTTAAGACAAAAGATATTTACATCAGTATTTTGTTGTGATTTAGCAGTTATGGAAAAAGCACTGAACAAAATGGCAGCCCCGAAAAAATGACTGCACAGCCCATTGCAGAGACACTAACACAGTCTCAGTGACACAGCCAAGAAGCAGCATTGAGGTTTGAGAAGGAATTCTTGTTCTGCCCTCGAAAGAATTCATAACCATCCTTGTCACTACATCTCTAAACCGGCTAAAAATGTAGATGTTAAGGTAGAAAGTGGGTGAAATGGGGTGTTTTACCTTGCTTTGCTATCAGCTGTAAAGCTTTGCTTTGCCAAAATCTTCTTTGGCTCCTATCTAATTTCCCATTAAACAGCAATATGTTCTGTTGCAGTATTAGTACATTCTAGTCTCCCTAAAAGTCTCCCAGAAAATTGACATCTTTGAACCCCCTGCTTAGAACTCGGGTCCAATGTCCAGCAAAGAATGATTAAGCAAGACACAGGCTGTACTGGTGGTTAATAATGGCTGGATAATAACTGGCTTAGTTTTCACAGTGCACATACCTTTTTTGTGCGGCTTCTCTGTCCTTTCTGGATTTTTTTTTTTTAATGTAAACAAGCTACATTCCATATAGGTGTATTAACAGGGCATGTAACACGATACAGTTTTGTGCCGCTTAAAGGTAGGAGACATTTCACATGCAGCAGTTCAAATGCAGCAAGGAGATAAGCTGAAACCGTCTGCTCAGAGTTTTGACTAAAAAGAATAGAGAAAGTTGTCATTAAAGTAATTGGTCACAGCATGGCTATGAGCCATCAACAGAACATCACCATAAAAAACCCCAAGACATTTTCAGGAGAAACATCCTTATCTTTATATATAGCGCTGGTGAAACCTCACCTGTATTCACTTCTGATCGTCCGTATTACAGAAAAATATGCTACAAGGATGTTCAGAGGAATGCAAAGTCAAGTGTAAGAGACAGGACGAGAAAAACTAGGGTACTTTAGTCCACAAAATGAAGAGTAACAGTGAGTATGAGTTCTTCTTTTGAAAATGAGAAATAAAACCAGCAAGTGAGTAAGAGTAATTTAGGCTCAAGAGCTATACTGCTACAAGAAGAAATCAATATAAACTGCTCAGGAACACAGTCTGGATAAAAATTAGAACATTTGAAAACGTCAAGGAAATAAAAATCTGGAACATTCTTTCAATAGAGAGTTGGGGATGGGGCCACAAATTTGATTGCTGTCGGAGTGGGTTTTAATCAACTGATGACAATGATTGTATAGCGGATTGCCTGCAATAGTGGGTGCTAACTACATGGATTTATGGACTCATAAACCTCTTCCTACTCCTGAGATTTTTAAGGATACCACTGCAGACAAAGGTGGAAAACCTCCAAATTTAACTATCAGCATTTAACATTTGCACAAAGGAATCTGTGAACTGTTAACCCTGATCGAAAGCCCTTTTAATGCTATATCCATTTTCTTACAGTGATTAGAATCAGGTGCTTTAAGAACTGCTTTCTTCAGCAACAAACATCTATTTATATGCCCAGTTTGAATGTGGAAGCAATAGATGAACATAGGTGCAAGAAAAGCATCTGATGAGGCTGGGTTTACCAAGGTAAAAACAGGTGGGCCAATTGTAATCCAGCTATGGAGCAACCTGATTGCTTAATGGAAAGACATATGAATCCCACAGTGATGTTAGATTTAATGGCACTGTAGCATACCCTTGTATAAATGCAATAAACAGCACAGAAATCAGTAAAATATTTATCTGTATGAATTATTAGGGTTCTAACACAGTGTTATGTCAAAACATGAGGTTTTTGACCCCTACAGGTGTATGAATTTTTTTTTTTTGATGATCCGTATAACACTTGGACTTTTCCATATGTCTGAGTTAAAGCAGTTGCAGCAAAATCTGTTATTTTATTAATAATTTCTTGAACACCAGCCACTGCTCATTGCCTTGCAAGAGGAAAAAACAACATGGTGTCTTAAGGAGCTGAAGACATTCAAGGCACATAGTGCTTTCTCAAAAGAAAATCAACTTAACATCAGCATTGCTTCCCAGCCCTGGGCTATAAAGAGCCTGCAAAGGAGTTTAAAGCAAACTGCTTTGCAAACATACAGGATTCACTTGCTACACACAGGAGCTCTAAAAGCAGTCCTGGGACATCTATTGGACTAATATGCAATATTATCAGGCTGACAAACAGTTTTAAAAGCTGCATCACTACTCCTATACTGATGTCAGAGCACTGCTCTAATTTAAAAATAACATTGAAAGGGGATTCCTTCAATTTATGTAAAATCAAATCATATCGCTAAGTCCAACATGATTTTATTATCAAGCCATAGTAGTCTTGCCTCTAATATGTATAAAATCTAGAACGGTATATTTATGTGTTCTTTAGGGTATGGCAACTGTACCATAAAACAGATTCAAGCCACTACTCCCCAGGTCTTCCTCCTGTTCTTCTCCTGGTCTTAGCCGGGAGTCTCCTGGCAGGTGTGCTTTTCCTGGGCAATATCAGAGGCAAACGGACCTGCCATTTCAGTATAGTAATGTAGTAGTTTTATAAACGGACAAGGATATGAAGCGACTAAACCCTAATTTTCAGGAAGCTTCTCTAGTATTTACGTGCCACGCTCAAATCTCATCTTTCAGATGCCTTGCTGAGGAGTTCTGATTGCAATCATGTCTCACCTAAGTTCAAGAGTGGAGTAAGTCACTCTCCTGCTATTCAAGGTTGGCAGATCCTGCCTGTCTCTGTAATAACTGGCAGAAGTAGTCAAAACTTCTACTGTGCTGAAAAATATATCATTTGACAATCTGTTATCAGCAGCAGTATATCCCCTCCATACACGGTCCCTCCCCCACACCAAAACAACTCAGCTCCTCTCCCCTCGCCCAGTTGTGCCCATGCTGATTTAGGAGAACTACAAAAATAGGTGTCTTCTTCCAATGGTGGTGCAGTCACCCAATTCAGTACAGAGCATAGCCCCATAATATTTGAAATGATGCTCCTATGGGGGCAGCACTTTGCAGCATGAACACAGAAAGGTCTACCAGGTCATGGGAGCCAAGCAGGGAAGATATTCATGCAATTTTGCCACTGTGAGCAATAAGTAGTCAAACCCTCGCCTACTCTGGGAGGAGACAAATAAGCTAATAAACAAGTGTTTTGACTAAGCTGGACTAAAAGTACTCCTGAGCTTTTCAAGAACCTCTATTTTCACATCCCTCCTACAACCTAAATAATGAAATTACAGCCAGAACCTGTCCAGAGCTAGATCATGGGTCGTGTGACAGCAGGTTTCTCCTCATTAGTCTTCACTGATTTCAAAAGAACGATTACTAGTTTCCTGTGATAAGAGTAAGATCATAATCAAATATTCAATTGTTTGATAAATCAGATTTTTTTTTTTTTAAGAACCAATTTCTGCCGCTTCTTTTGAAATGGAGGCAAAAAGAACTGATGGCATTTTCAGTAGAAAATACTAAGCTTTTACGTGAAATCAGTAAGGGTCCATTTATGAATTTTTTCATTAAACTCATTCTGAAATCTTAGTGAATAAATATTTTCTGTCAGCAAAGTGAAATTAAGAAGCAAAACTTAACATATAAGTCAAGATTAAAGCAAAATGGGGTGGCTTACACCCCCTTATCCATCCTGGGATTTCAGCATCATCCTGACTCTTTCAATTGTAATTGTAATTACTGTAGAGTAATTCCTTTCAGCAAGATGACATCAGTGTCTATATTAAAACTTGCCACGACTTACTGCCAAACTACTAAGTGTCCATGCAACTCTGAAATGATTAGTATTGGCATGTTGTCATCAGCTCCCGTGGTAGCTCGTGGAAGCTGTGTTTCATTTGCTGAATGTCTCCTGTTCTTCTCCATGATCTGGAGCCTCTTGCCATGCAACATCTTCCAGGATGTGGGACAGGCTGTTATCCATCAAGACACCAGAGTATATTGCAGATGGGGAAGTCTGGCAGCAGAATTTGGCCTACTGTGGAGAGCAGTGAGATGAGACATTTAGTCTATAATCTCCAAATGATAATGCAGAACCTCAAAAGGCTTCAGCCCACCATCAAAGCAAGCTAAAAGGAAGCCCTTAGATTCTTCCAGACTGAATTTCTTCCGAATTCTTCTTTCCGAATTGAAGTTCAGTTCTTCTGAACTTTCTTTTCTGCTAAGTATTTCATTATTTCTGCTCTTTATCTCTATCTGGGAGTAAAACAAATGTCAAACTTATTACCAGGACATAATGCCTTTTTTTTTGACCAAAACTGATGAATGTTCAGTGACATTTATTGTGGAATCAATAGGAGCATATGAAACACAGAAAAAACGTGAGCAGTATCTACTTATGCCACAAACTTCTCCTTTCTCTGTAAAATACTTAATCTAGGGCCAGTTTTCCCTGTAGTTATTCAACAGCAGCGTAAATCTAGATTTATTATATTTAAAATGATGCAACTACTGTAAAATACAAGTGACCTTCCTTATTGATACGACCTTTTTGGTACACATATTCTGCACTGTATGAACAGCTCACAAACTATTTGGTATTTTGTATCACAGTGCTGTGAAACATGGTTAACCCTGTCTTATAAATAAGAGAGGTAGATACAGAGGTTTAATGAGACTTCCAAGATCACACAGAAACTCTGAAGCAGACTGACTCAGTCTCAGTACAATGTTCCAATTCAGTTTTGTCTGATTCCTCAAGATAATAAGGGGAAAAAATGGAAGGGGATTTTGGAAGAGACAGCATGGCTTTTCTTTAGCATAGTCTTTTCCACAGGCTGCTGTGGAGCTGAATTGGAGGTTAAGCTGATTTTGCTTTGCCTCTCTGGCCTCATTCATAGGGTGGTCTCTGCACACAAGAGACTGACTGGTTCCTTACAGAATCCAAGGTGGGGATATTCCCTGACCTTTTGCGTATCTTTCATGGTCCTGCATAAAGGTCATTCATCATTTGGCACTTTATAATTAGAATCTGTTTCCAGAGAAGAGAGAAGTCTGACAAAAAGCCAGATTTGCCCCCTAACCATTAAGAAAAGTGCTGTGAGACCTTTAACTTAACGCTGGATGGCTGCCAGTTCTGGAGAGAGGAGTCGTGTCATCCGAATTTGAGCTTACCTTCTTCCCCACAGACAATATGAAACTCTATCAGCAGAGCAATGCAGATAAACACTGATGCAATTGAATAGACTTCCAAATTTCAAAATAAATCAATCAATTAAAAAAAAGGGTTTTGCTGCTTACAGTGTACTGGGAACACAGACAACGTCATCCTCCAAATTTTGAGATCCTAATCCAAAGCTCACTGAAATCAGAGAGCATCAGATTGTTGTTCGTTCAAGACTGCAACATTAAACCTTAGAGACTTTAATAAACTAGCATAAAACTGTATTTAAATAAATTACAGTTAGACTTACAAGTCAAAATTTATAAAGCTACTCTGGGAAGATTACTCTTCCCTTTATTCTATATGGCTTTATTTTGACTGCTAATAAGACACCATGTGAAATTACTTGAACAGACAGAACAAATCTGTTTATTTGCTGAAGATGGCACACTATTTTCACTTGCTGTCTCTGTTGCTACAAAGCCAATTAGTACTGGTGCATGGTCTTGCACCAAAGAAAATTTTCTTCCTTCTTATAGCACCAAAGACTGACTTACTACGTAAGTAAATCCTACTGCAAGATGTCAAAGACTTTATGTACATAGAGAAAGGATAGGATTCCGAATCAGCAAAACAGCGAGTATAAATCCAGAGAAGTACTGGAAGTGCCAAAAGAAAGGAAATCTGTGTCTGAAGAGAAGCCCGGCTTCTGCACGTGGGCCTGAGTGTTTCAGGTTCTTCAGCATCGCAGGAGGATTGAAAGTGAAGATAAGCTAAAAATACAAAAGGATTATATCTGCACGACCCATCTGCATGACAGGAGCTAGTTTATGTGTCCATTACTTTGAGGGATAGAAATGTGCAATAGAATCTTCAAATACAGACAGAGAGAATGGGAGGGAAGAGTAAAATGCATTTGTCTATATTCGAAACAGAACTAGATCACAGATTGTCTTTTCAATTTAAGAACAAGTAATTCTTTCCTTGTTTATTACAGTTGTCAAGTAACCATATATAACTGCATATAGACAAAGACAGGGTTGCACAGGGGCAGCAATTACTAATGGACACCCCTGAATGATAAATAAAGAGCTATCTCAAAAATGGTATTCATTGCACACAGATGTCTGGACCATGGGCAGATGTCTTAAATTGCCTACACAAAGCGCTTTTGTGCTATCACAGTAATCTAAATTGCTTTGCATTTGGTTCCAGACATTCCCACAGACTGTTCACCACCACACATAAATTCCTATTCTCAAATTCTAACTGGACTTCAAGGGCCAAGTTTCTTCCTCATGTAACTCTTTCACTTAATTTGCCTCAGTTTTATTCATGCAGTCAAATGTTGAGAATGATATTCTCAATTTTAGGACATCTTGTACATAACTCCATAGGTTGGGGTCCTGGTTCAGGGGAGGGCCTCTGCTGCTCTGACACTACCATGCTGTAGGAGACGACAGTCATAAAGCACAAGTGGGGAGAAGGTGGGGTGGAGGCATGGCCTCATGCACGCTCTGTGTGCAAAACACAATGTGCTTCACAAGACAATCTGGTCATGATTGACATCCTTGGGGGAGGCTTGTTTCAAATGTCTTGGTGTACCCTATTCAGAGAAGAAAGGACTAACATTGCATGCCTTATAAATCTTTAACTAGGGACATTTGTCCTTTTATATGTGTGGGTCACAGGTTTAATCTGTTAATTGCCATCTGCTAATCATCATACCTACTGCATCTGAATTTGGGGAAGCCCAAAGAAAATAATCCGTAACTCTGAGACAGATGGTTTCCTGACTCTTTGGGGATCTTAGCTCTACTGTACACCCATAGCAAGACAGTGCCTAACCGAAAATCAAGTCAGTGATGATTTAGGAAATCATTTATATCCCCAGAGGAGGCATATCTTGCAGCAGAGACAGCCCAGCATAAGCTGCTGAGTTTTAGTTAATGGCCTTGTTCTATCTAATGTGTCTGCTCTTGCAGATATCACTTACAGATGAACTGTGTGTTTGCTGTCTGCCCATTTTTTTTTACACAGAAAATATTTGAATTAGGCTAGCACATAAACACACTGTCTAGGAATAGATTCATGGGAGGAGGAGGAAACAGGGAGAGGCAGATAGAGTAGTTGATTGAATATCTATTATTCTGAATTGCAGCCCTGTGGAGAAAATGAGTAATACATTTCCTTGTGGGCATATTACAAGGGTCACTTTATAAGGGTGTGACTGCAAAATCTCTCTTGGTTTTATTATTCCTATTAGCATAGAATTATCTGTTACTTATTCCTAGAGGAACTACAACTTGGCTTTAATTTATCATGCATTTTTTCCTGCAGTCAAAATAGCTTTCAAGGTAGGCTTAACAGACAGCCATATTAGATTGTACAGACCTCCTTTTTTAATTCATCCAAGGGTCATGGCACTACATGATCTGACCCTACAACCCAGTCGCTGCTTCCTGTGGGAGAATTACCAGTTACCAGCTGAAAGGTTGGCAACATTAAAATATACTGATACCAGCACATGGTTCCACATAGTTGTTAGCCCTGGAAGTGCGCATAATACTACAACATTTCTTCCTCTTCTTGCCCTGATACTGATCAAAAGGCTCAGAAGGAAAATTTTTATCTGTCATCTTGGATGTTTTGGTCATAGAATTTGAGTAAAGCCGTTTATATTTCAGTATTCTTTAGAAATTAAAATTGTGACAGACTTCTTGTTGCTTTTTAGCTTTCAGCTCGTAATCTAGGTTTGACTGGGTATAAATAATCTCAGATTTATTTGTGTTATTGTATTGCTCAGAATCATAATTATGGTCCAAGACAACATGTGTTACATACTGAAAAAGATTATAAAAAAACCTCACAACAACACAGAAACATTAAACTGTCTAGGAATTAATCTACAGTTGATCGGTAAAAACAGAAAAAGACGGAGACAAAGAAACAGGGACTATGTGGGTAAGCTGGCTGTATAACGCTTTGAATGCTGCTGTGATAAGTCTGAGTAATAGCAGGACTACTGCAATTCTCCTCCCATTCCAGCATATGGTTTTTCATTGTCATGATCCTGTTTAAGCTGCATGAAGTGAGTAAAACACCTCCAGGATGCCACTTGGCCCCAAAACCTCAGCCTGCTCTTGAGTATTGGCAGGTTGAAGGATTAATGGAAAAATGGCTAGAATCTGGGGTGGAAAAGCATGACAGTTGGTGTGATGGGCTTGTCAACAGTGCAGATGTGCTTTAAATGTCATGTGGAGTTCTTGCAAGCCAGAGGAAATCTCAGGCAGTTCCCTATTGGTACTTAAAATCAAGTTCTGGAAAAGTGTAATAACCATTTTGTAATATTGTAAAAATACACTGCACAGTGAGATAAAGCCATAATGCAAGTGGTCTCCACTCTAACAATAATCAACAGGGATGTGCTAGCCAATATTTAAGCCCTGACTGCCTGATGATGGGTTTATTTTTTATCATAATTCATTATTTATATTGTATCCTTCGTGGATAGGGCTTCTTAGGAAAACTCCCTGAAAAGTCAAAAATCTATCAGATAGGGAATTTCAGAAGGAAACGAGAGCAATACAAACCCGCTGGGGATAAAACTTGTTTCTGGGGTAAAATCCAACATCTCAGAGCACAGCAAACTTTGGGGTTTTACATTCAGTGAAATTTTTGATGGCTCGAAAGCTGCCCGGCAGAAAGGGACCTGGGGGTGTTGGTGGGCAGCCGGCTGGATATGAGCCAGCAGTGTGCCCAGGGGGCCAAGGAGGCCAACAGCATCCTGGCCTGGATCAGGAACAGTGTGGTGAGCCGGACTAGGGAAGGGATCATCCCCCTGTACTGGGCACTGGTGAGGCCCCACCTCGAGTGCTGCATTCAGTTTTGGGCCCCTCACTACAAAAAGGACATTGAGGTNTTTGAAGAGGCGGGAGCGGTGCAGTAAGGATAGCCGTGACAAGCAGCACAAATACATGTGTCTCTAAACCCACCCTGTGTCATCTCTCCTAGGTTTCAGAGCCAGCTCTGAAGGGCTGTGGCTGCCCGGGATGCGCCCTGGAGGGACCGGGCCGAGCAGCCCCGTGGGGGGGTCTCAGGCTCCCTCTGGAGGATTCTGCCTTAATTGCAAATAAATCGTCCATCTCCGCTGCTCCTGCAGCCCCCGCGTGTGCAGAGCAAGGAGCAGAACCCAAATGCGACAGGCGTAAGCACAGGACAGAAAAATCCCTAATATAAGGCTAATTTAGATATGGAATATCTACACAGAGAGGGATGCAGGCAATTCCGGCCGCTCGTTTAGGAAACACTGCCAAGCTTCTTGGCAAAGGTGTTTCAGAGAGAGGAACGACATGCGTTGACATGCATAACAGTCCTTTGGTCCTGGTAAAGTTGCTAGAAAATACACAAGTGCACAAAGAAAATGGGGAAATCGAAGCAATATTTTAGCTACAAAAGAGGAGAAGTTATAGAATCACAGAACTACAAAATAGTTAGAGTTGGAAGGGACCTTAAATATCATCCAGTTCCACCCCCCTGCCCTGGGCAGGGACACCTCCCACTAGACCAGGCTGCTCAAAGCCCCATCCAGCCTGGCCTTGAACACTTCCAGGGATGGGGCATCCACACCTGTGGGGGACTGTGGTGGGTCCGTGGGCCCCTTAACTGAGGGCATGGAGTCAGCAATTAACCTTGCAGATATTAAAGTGTATCCATGAGAAAGAAGGGAGTAAAGAACATCCTGGGAAGCAAAACAGCTTTGAGGAACCAGCTAACTGCAAAACAGGAGACTGACAAGATAAGGAGCAGCTGTGCCGCTTGTGAAGATCAACCAATAGTATATTGTTGTAACAATACGTAACCAATAGTAAAAAGACACGTGTTAAGAAAAGTATATAAGAAAGCACATGTGGCAATAAAATCTAGCCTATTCTTCTTCTTCTTACTGCTGAAAGACTGTCTTTGATGTTGCTTGTCCGTCTTGACCGCGACACACAACTTCTCTTGGCAACCTCTTCCAGCGTCTCACCACCCTAGAACAGGTTGCCCAGAAAAGTTGTCATTATTTCACGGCAGTTATCATTGGCACGGGGGAATTATGGTTCTGAAAGTTGAGGATGTATTTGCACCGAGTGACTGACAGCTGAACAGGATGATGACCCAGGCAAGGAATACTGACTTCTAGCACGCTTTATTACATAAAGCAACATTGCAGCTATTACGGTTTATACTATTGATTTTGCTACAGCTATACACAAACAGTGCTCATCACTTCCCAAAAATGTGAATGGACACCACACCAACCCCTTTGCACAGTAAGTGACCTGGCCACCTTCTGAAGACCAGCAGCTCAGCAGCCTCAGGGACACCACCTTCCCACACATCACCCACAGTGACCAGAGCGCACTCAATGCTGGTGGCAGTGGGAAACCATCACTGACCCAGACCCAGGGCCACAGGTATAACTTCTCCGCCTTCAGTACGCAGCAAAGGCAGGCTCCTTTTCTCCAACCTCCTAGTGGTCAGATCCACTCCTCCACAGTTTTGGGGTAAACTTTCCCCAAACTGGGGGATGATTTCTGGTCTAGATGTCCCACAGGTCACCCAGTCAGTTCTTCATTTAGTTTGTGACACCCATCAGTCTCCATCTAGGTTCCCTTATACTGTTGGGTTTGAGTTACCTAAAAGACCAAAAGTTCCTTCCCTTTTTTGTTATACTAATTGCCTTAAAGCTGCAGTTTACACATTTGCCTCTGGCGGAGTTCAGCTGCCTGGGGAAGGCCGTGCAAAATCCTCCACAGAGGAGACAGGGTGAAGAGAAGCAACTCTGAAGCAATGGATTGGCACATGTTTCACCAGAGCAGGACCAGTTATCCTACTGCCCCCTGACAACCTGACAGGACCTGGCAACCCCTAAAACAGGGAGACCTAGGTAGGAGCAGATTTAATCAGTAAAGGAAATGAACAGGTGACATGAATTACAGGTTCATAATTAGGTGGGTAAACAAATTAAAATGGTTTTCATCAGTATAAAGGTGGCAGCCTTTCTATTTAACCCAAGACCCTGAGAAGCCAGAAAGGCTTTGATTTCTATGCAAAGCTAATGAAGGAGGTTTTTGTTTGTGTGTGACTATAACAGGAAAAAGCACCACAGGTAGAGGCTGAACAACCGGATAATGGAGCTGCGGCTGGTGCAGAGGTGAGAGTTTTGTCATGGATGCCAACCATAAATGGTCCTATCTAATGCATTAGATAGATTGACTTTACTGATTTACCTTCCCTAGTTTCTGGTGGTGACCAAGGGGAACCCTGTTTTGTAATTTTCAAGCCTAGGCCTGTAGCTCTAAACTTAACAATAGCTTAATATCCAGACTGGGACTTTCTCAGCACAGAAATCTGTTAGCAAGCTGTTGTCACAGCTAAAGCTGCTGCTAATCTTTGCCTTTTCTTACAGGTTGTTATTAATAGGGATATTAATCTCTGAAATATGGACTCAAGGGAGATCAGGTAATGCTACTATAAACTGCTTTCACATAACAATTTCCAGGTTTTTTCATAGGTGATATCTGTGTTTGTGTGTGTCCTTCAGAAGAGTCTGAAGCTCTCACGGCATCCATACTTGCATGTTTTTGTGAGGAACTCCAAACATAGAGGTGTTTATTTGTAACTACTCACAGCTGCTCTTTAGGTTTATGTACCATCATATTAAGCAAATGTTTCTACCAATAGGGACTTTATTGTTATTCTTGTTTTCTCGAGCCTGGTTATTGTTATTGACCATACAATATGTAAGGTCTTTTAAATACTACAAAGATATCAGTGCTTTGCCTGAGGAGAAACGATTTTCTTAACCAAAAACTGTTGTCTGCTTTAACTTTTTCCTTGCAAAACAGGGCTGGTTCTAGGACCATCTGCCCTACTGGTGCTGTAGGAATATGTTTGCATTTACCAAAGTGAACAGATACTGAAGGAAGCTTTATCCAGCTTGGAGCAATTATATAGCTTCTGCACCGAATCCAGTTGGTAGCGTGGAATACGTGCAGAAAAAGTTCGTGTTTGCCAGCATCTGTTTGATGTTCCATAGTATGATCAGCTCTGGCATCTCTGGTTGCATCCTTAGTTAACTTAAGGGCATAGTGCTAAATTTTCTAGGAAAAAGGATCCTCTCATCCCTTAAAATGCACTGTTATTATAAAAGGTCTAGTTGACATTAGTTCACTATGGCATAGAAATTTCTGTTTAAAACAACAAGTTCCAGTTTATTATAAATATATGTCAAATGAGAGGCTTCATCTGGTCTCTAGTCCTCCATTTAGAATGGTTTTTACCTGCTTCCTGCTTTTAAGAGGTCTGGCAGCTATAGCCTGGTGCATGCTGTGGTGATCACTTGGGACTTGAGCCTCTCAAGCTTTGTTCCTGTGTGGTCCTGTCCCAGAGTGAGCCAACTGGCTCCTGGTGCTGGGGCAGCTGAGCAGGGTAGGCTGATGGGTAGCTGAAGTGGCTGCTCCCCATCCCCTCGTGGCTCCTCTCTTGCGTAGGTGTGTGTGATCTTGGGGCTTTGTTTGGGTTGTTCAGGGGTTTTTTTTGTTGATTGAGGTTTCTGGGATTTCTAGTTTGTGAGTTTTCTTGGTTTTTTGCAGGAGGGTTGGGGGACTTTCTCAACTTTCTGCTTCCATTTTATTCCATTTAAGATACTCAGATTGGGGCAGCCAGTTCAGTACTTTTTTGTCTGTTCCAAAACCCTATTTCAGTGCCTGGCTGCTGCAGGTAGCATTGCCAGCTGAACAGACAGTTACTATTAGAATACTAATGTCAAAGCTGGCCTTTCTGCTTGAAGTACTGCTGGTTTGTTTTGTTTTTCTTAAAAAAAAACCCCTTTAATCCTTCCTGGCCAGATGTACTAGAGTATGACTATCATAATATTGACTTTATAAAGCAGTCTGGGAAGTAACAAATTTCTGTTTGTATGTTACCTTTAATTGCTTACTTACTAGCCTTTCAATATGCTCAACACAGGACCCGTGAGCTCGGAGTGCCTGGGGAGCTTCTTGCGTATAACACTGAGTGCAAAATACTTCGAGGACAAATACTTATCTTTTTCTGTTGTTGGTAAGTTGATATAGAAGAACTTGGGGAGGAAATTACACACAGTGAAACACAATTTCCTGGGGTCCTTCTATGCTAGAATTCCCTGGATTATACTGAAATAACAGTTCTTAGTAGGTTGCACCCCATTGTAAGTAATAGCCAAATGCTACCTTTATTTCCATATAACCTATCCTATAGCCTTGTATAGCTTTGCAATATCAAGCCTAATTATGGTTGACTTTGGACTCAAATTAAAATGCATGTGGTAGTTTTTAGGTATGTTAATGTTGGTGGATTTCCCTCCTGGTAAAAATGTTCTCCAGTAACAGCACATACTATTCTGAAAATTCACTAGCCGAAGCTGGCCCTACGTTACTGATTTAGCACTACTGGCTCTCCACTTTCTTTTCTTACAGCTAAGGGACCTGGTGGAGGCATATACATTTTTAATGAAGTTAAGAAAAACTAGCTGGGCCCTCTGGCTATGAGCTCAGTAATCAACAAGTGGTGCGTTTGAGTGAAAAGGACCACAGAGTGCCCCGAAGGGCAGGATGAGGTAGCTTTTGGGCTATAAACATCAACAGGTGTAAGATTATATGCATAAATTGTAAACTCTTCCTTGAACTAGTTCTCCATGCTAGTTAGCTGTCTAACTAGATATAGTCCGTAACATCCGTCTGTCTAGAATGTTAAACTTGTGTAAAAATCCACTTAATGTATGTTCAGTTTTCAGGCATTTTCATCCATACATAAAGACGCTCTGCAATTGGGATATGCACAGCTTGAAAGTATAAAGCAATTATTTTTGGAAGAG
This sequence comes from Rhinoptilus africanus, assembly GCA_013400135.1. Classification (NCBI taxonomy): domain Eukaryota; kingdom Metazoa; phylum Chordata; class Aves; order Charadriiformes; family Glareolidae; genus Rhinoptilus; species Rhinoptilus africanus. Next base: position 93,907 of record VXBO01005287.1, read on the forward strand.
AGAGATTTTTAAAAGAAAAAAAAAGACCACGAAGATGGTTTTGTAGCCTAGAAAAATCTAAGCTAAGCTTTAGTGTGCTCATCATCCTCATTAGACCCTTGAAGACACCCTGAAAACTTTGGCACTGATGACCTAACTGACTGTTCTGTATTTAGTGGGGGTTTTGCCCCTTCAGGATGTAATATCTTTACATGTTGGAGATTTTTTTTCTTCTTTGGTCCTTGAGCTGTTAGTGTTCCCTGTCTCAGTCTGTCTGTAACTTTACCTTTCTTAATTTCTATAGATTTTATTACAGCTTTTTTTCACCACTTTGCAGTTCTCCTACGTCTGAGCCCAGGGCACGCAGCTGGGCTGTACTGGAGCAGGGTCAGATAAACCCTGAGGCAAGGGCAGGTTGCTCAGGGAGTTTGCAGACCAGGAGTTAGACTCATTAATATGTCTCTCCACTAATTGCCCATAGATCAATCCGGCGTAGCCTGGGAGCTAGATGAGGCCATGGCATCACAGTGTGGCTACACCGTAACTTACAGCAATTGGAGTAACATTGAGTTTCGTGCTTCGGCACTGAGCTGCCATTCTCACTTAGAGGTAAGTCTGTTATAGGTGTTTTGACTACAGTGCTTTTATATGTGACCTTATGCAAGAGATTACCGAATTATTGATAGGTATTAACTGGGGTGTCATAATGTCTTGAACATCTTTTAGCAAAAAATGATTTAATTCTCCTCAAATGTATCCAGACATCCGAGAACGTACCATGTCTTGCTGTTTGAATGTCCTACAGCAAAGCACAGATAAACACACAAAGAAACATATTTCATGTATGCCCTTGTTTTCTTCTGGGTAAGAATAGGGAATCCTGTCTGGTGGCTGAGTTGGACCCTGCTCTAGTATTTAGTGCCTGAGACACATAAGGGTAAAAGCTCAAAAGCTTTGGCTGCGTGTGTTGCTCGCTGCTACTATGTCAGAAAACACAAGATCAGCTATATTTTGGGGAGGTTGGTTTTTTTTTTTGTCTAGCTCTAGGGCTACGTGGAATGCTGAAGCTGCCCCCTAGAGTATTTGTGTTGCTATGTACTACAGGCACATAGCCTGTGTAGTTAACCAAGTAGAAAAAAATAGTGCTTGAGTATGGATTAGCTTTTTTGTGCAAAGGCTGGTAAGTGGATTTTTTTAAGTTAGTTCTAATTCACAAGAGTAGGTGGTGTCCAACTAGGGAAAAACTGGTGTAACAAGCATGCATTCCCTGTGTCCATGCAGAGAGATGTGTTCACAGTAACCATACAAATTAAAGCATCGCATGCTCCTGATATGAAAAATGCTGCAACTCATCTGAAAAGGGCAACTTGCCATTATGGCCCATGGAGGCCAAGAGAGTTAGTATGTGAAAGTAACTACATGGAGGTAAGTACTGGAAGTACAAATGGGACGGTACTTAAGGTAAGAAGGTAAATACTCAAAGATATTCTCTTCTTGGAAGTTTTTAGATGCTAGGAATGTGTATTGGAAACAGACTTTGAATGCCCCACCATGAACAGCTCACTAGTGAATGCACAGCATGCATCTTGAGTCTAGTGGTACGCTTATATTGTGCCTATATAGCCTACTAACCAGCATTAATAGCCAACAAAGTTGTGAAATACTACTCGAAAGGATGAGCTAATGGATTAAACTTCCTGGATGTTGCCTGAACAAATCTTATTTGAGATAGCAAAAATGTATACTTTATGGATTTGCTGGGGAGGGAAGGAAAGGATTCCACTTTGAAGAAGGTATGGGTTTTAACTGGAAGTAGAAATTGGAAGATATGCTAAAGATAAAATGAACCTGAAATCAAGTGGATTATAGATAATGCGCCATGCATGATGACATTTTATTTTATTTTTTTTAACTTGAAGGTGATAGGAACCTCCATTTTAGGAAATGCTAGTCTCCTTTCTCAATTAGGGTGTTTCTGAAAGTATTGAAAAAAGCTTATAGGATGCTGGAGACAAGCAAACAAGTGCCTCCTGCAAACCCCTTGCAGAGGCTTTTTTCCTTCAGGTTTCTGTCAGGAAGGAGGTTCCACAGACTGTGAAGGACTTCATTCAAGATGAGCCTGAGGACTGGACTCTTGCCTTTCCAGAGGTAAAACTACAGGTTTTCTTCTTAGTTAAAAGCTAGTGCTACTTCTGGCTCAACACCCTTCTGTGTCTGCACAGTATAAAACGTCATTTCAAAAACCACTTAAGTAAGAAGGGCAGAACTTCTGCATCAAGTGGTTTTAGAATAAAGATTTTATGCATTAGAAATATAGACAGATGTAGGCCATGTCTCCAAGGAAGCAGTGGAAACCGATTTCTCAAAGACCCTAGAAATCAAATCTTCCCCAGATGAGAGACTGCAACAAAAAGACCATGAGGTCTCTAAGACCTCATGGCCCAGGAGTGAACTGTGGATGGGCTTTTTCCTTGTTGCACCCTGTATTTGCAATGTAGCAGTGCAGTTAATCTCCAGTGCTCTTAATGCGGAAAGTTTTCTGTATGTGAGAGGCTGAGCAGGGGAAGGCTGGAGCAGGATCACACTAGCAGTATTTAGAATAAAGCAACAAAAATGATGGGCAGTTCAATACAATAAATCATTAAATGTAGTAAATAAGAAGTTACTTTGAATAGAAAGTTTGAAATCTTACTTAATTTCTCTGGGTAGGCAAAAGCAGGAGAAGCCTCAGTATGGCAAATAGTGTTTCATCAACCAGAAGAAAAAAAGGCTCTTCTTGTGAGCGATGCTTGGAGTGCAGGCTACGGACTCAACACAACAGACACCAGGGTTCTGCTGCGGATACCGTACACTGCTGAGCAAATTCAGCTGGTCGAGGTTGGTATGCTCATTCTGGCCCAGCAAGCTGCCAGGATGGGTAGATCCAAACACATCTCTTCCTACAGGAGCAAGGAACTACCTTTTCTGCAGTAAGATCAAGTACATTTTACAAACAGCAATGGGTGATCCTGATGGTGGATACCACTGTGGCATGTCCTGTAGGTGAGAAATGTGGTACACTACTCCAGTGCTTAAATGTACAGGGACTGACTTACAACTGGAGAAATGAACTGATAGCTTTCATATCTTGTCCCCAAGATGGTGTGGACTATGCTAACAAAACAATCATCTGGACTGTTCCAAAATACATTCAACTGCTTTCTGCTGGAGCAACTAGCTTTAAGGAAGTGCTTGTTGAAGCTGGTGTGGATCTACACAAACTTTCTGCCGAAGAAATGGCTTCCAGGAAATATGTGTTATTGAACGACTTAAACGTAATTACAATGAAGATACCAATAGGTGCAGAAGGTGGCTATTACAAGGTTTGTGACTTATGTTATGCCTGTTAGGCAAAATACTTTCTGTTCTTTCCTCCTCTTTTTTTGCTTGAGAGGAATAATTTCTCTCAAGGGAAAGAATTTCTTCCCCCAGGGGAAGAAATGATTTATTAAAAACCCCCAAAGCCTTGACCAAAGATAGCTCTTGTAAGCACGGCTTGCTGAAGAATTTCTTTTCTTACAAGCACAGATGGACGGAATCCTATACAGAACTATTGATTTGCCTCCTCCTCAGGTTAACACAGAGGTTTTGCCTTCTAGTGCTGACATCATGCTCCTTGGAGACAGTCCTTACTGGACTGTTAAAACATGTGTGGGTTCTGCTGTACTTGACCATTTAAGAGAATGGGAACAACCCCTTTGTCCACCAGACCATAGGATATTGAGATGGGCTGAAACTATACATCTAAATCTAGTTCCTTGGAGTGAACTGTTTCCTGGGCAAATGTTGTAAAAAATGAACCTCAAAGGAAGCTGCAGGATGAGCCCTTTCACTGGTGAAGTGTTCCCCTGCTGCCTTGAAACTTGGGAATGGGGAAAAAATTTCAAAAGGAAGTCTTCTGAGATATTCTAAACTCTTAGTCAAAAATAGAGCCCATAAGTGATACAGCAAGTGCCACTTAAGAGTTCCTTATTCCTCATAGGTGGTGTGTTTTTGCAGATTTCTTTCTCAGTGTAGAAGCAGGGCCACAGAGCTGAGAAGGACAATTGTTTGGAGCTGCAGCTAGACCTTGAGATGCTACAACTTTAATGTAAAATCACGTTTTACTGAAGGGTCTTGATTTGAAATTCTAGACTTCTGTGAGCAGTGGCCAGCATGGGGCAAAATACACCATCAACCTGTTCTTGGAACATCAGTGGGAAGATAACAAATGGGGACTAACAAAATATACTATCATCAAGGAAATAGAAACTCCGTTTGAACAAGTGGAACTTGCCATAACCAACAGTAAGTAGCCCCACATGGAATATACTGTGGGCTTTGGTACTAATAAGAGTTTAATGTTACTGTGTTCCTTTCAGACTCAAATCTGAGTGCAAGGCTAATGAATGTGACAGTGGGAACATTCCTCCCAGATGTGGAGCTTGTGAACTTAACCATTGAGGGGGTAACTCTTGCTGTACCTGAGGCTGTTCAGCATGGATGTCTAATATATGAAATCAGATATGCTAATGGAAGCAAAGCCTATATAATACAAGTCCCATTTGATGCACCAAGCATTAAGAAAGAGGTGAGTGCTAAAATACTGCAGCATGGTATAGAAATTACAATGTCACTTGGTGATTTTTTTTATTTCTAAATATGATTTTCTTCCTAGTACATGAGTGCAGACATGAGAGCATACACCCTGAATGTCACACTGATGTTCATAATCCATCCAACAAGTGAGACCTTTGCTGTCCCTGTCATAACAGTGTCCACTGTTAAAGATGCAGGTAAACTAGTAGAACTTGAGTAAAACTACATGGACCTAGCTGTGACTACTGTAGTTTTGAACTTAGCTGTTAATTGGATTAACTTCAGCCATGGATACTGTCAGCCCAAAATAGCCCTATTAAAGTCAGATGGCACCTAGCATTCTGGCTGACTCTTGACTGTATTACAGTACTGCCCAGCGCAAGAGGATTTTGTGATGGGAGGAACTTTCATCTCATTATCACTCGTGGGAATGTGGACCAAAACTGGCTACCCTTCATCTCAGACTGGCACCTGACCCCAGAGGCTGCACAGAAGTACAATTACAGCCTGAGGGACAATGGCAGTCACTTGGCAATCTCTGTCCCTTTCCTTTCTTCCCATGTGGACTATGAGGTAAGGATGCCAGCATGTAGCAATTAAAGGCAAGCTCTAGCTGTGAGAGATGAACAAGATACACTATGTCCTTGAAGGTCATAAAATAAAACTTTGAGAAAGGCTTCAAGGGATTATTGGAGGACTATTTCTGCTCTTGGAAGAACACTTTAATTTCCCTTGGTTAATATTGACCCAAGTAGTCAAGGAAAAAATATTCTGCAAGCACTTTAAGGCTGAGCTATCTTTTATGGTAATTGTACATGCAATGGAGTTTAGATTGTGCTCTATTGCAAAATGGCTGAAAAAGCTCATTGTGTCAGCTTTTAGATTAAAAAAAAAATTCCCTCTTGTGGATTTGACTTTGATCAAGCATCATTACCTTTGGCTTATGCCCTCTTAGGTTTTTTTGCGTGCTTTAGTTGAACAGCGTGTCTTTATTCTCATGTTCAACCTGTGATTGCCAATTCTAGGATTTTCATACTTCTGGAATAAAGGCTTCACTCCACGTAACCTTGAAGGATGGCATCACCTTGGCTAATAGGAAGGACTTCTCAATTTCCTGCAGATTTTCACCTTCAGAGCTAATACGTAATAACATGTTGGGGGATTAGCTATTAATGCTCTTTGAATTGCGTAACTAAGTCACACAAGCCCATGCAGTCTGAAGTGTTTCTAGAGTTTATATTTGTGTGACACCCTGTCTGCCTGTTAGATTTCCTACAAAGTAATATGCTACAAGGCAAGACAAATTACATATTGGAGTGATTATCCTATCTAACTTGAGAGACAGCAAAGGAGATGGGGAAACTGCTTCCCCTCACACCTCCAAAAGCACAAAGCTTTTACAGGGGTTTTGGGGTTGTTTTGAGGGGGTTGGGTTTTCGTCTGACTTTTTTTGGGGGGCAAGGGGGATGGTTAGGGGTAGGGAGGGTCAGCTTATAAATTAGTCATTCCAAAGATACTCATCTGGATTGAATATCTTGCCTAGAAAAATACCTTTGGGAGAGGTAAGACCTCCTGGAATGAAAAAGGTGAGTGAAATCAGACTTCATCGATGTAGTGCACATTCTGTTGGCAGTGAGTGTGAAGAAAATCAAGTGTTAGTACTGAAGAGCATCTTGCTCAATATTTAGTTTTCATGAGCTGCCAGAACACTTGTTAGTAAATCCATGCAGAAATTCTTTGTTGTGCTAGGCTGCATAATAAAGGAGCTTGAGTCCTGGTTCGTATGGAAAACTATATTTTTTTCTTTCAGAGTGCCTGTCCAATGGCACTGTGGTTATTACTGCAGTGAAATTGGTAAGAATTGCAGACCTGGACACCAGCCTGCTTGTCTTGAGAGACAGAGAGTGCAAACCCAGTTTAGTGACAGAGAAGACTGCAACCTTCAAATTCAATGTGAACACGTGTGGAACAAATAGAAAGGTAAGGACTTAGTCCTATGAAGCTTATTCTGCATTGGGATAGGGTTATTATTAGAACTGGCTGAGGTTCAGAGTTGAGCAGAAGCTGCAAGACTGTCACAGCTGACTCTTTCATAAGTAGTATATCTATGATTCAATTCTATGATTCTATATCTATACTCCTTTGCTGAGGATACTAAATTCAGTTGAGCAGAAGTTCTTATTTGGTAAAAACAGTTTTCAAGGCCAGAGGTGCTTTCTGCAACTAGCCTTCAGTTTGACACCTCTGAAATTTTTACTAATGGACTTGAATGGTAGTTTATGCTAGTGATATATATACACATATGCCCTCCAAAGGCTGGTTAGGTGTAGCTAATGACTACTTGGCTCAAGACTAGAGTCGGTCCTGTTCCTGCCACCTGTGTACTGCATAAATACAAAACAGACAAAATAACAAAGGATCAAATCACGCTTGAATTCAGGTCACCACAAAAGCAGCTTACTTCTGCAAGTTTTGGGTCTTATGCAAGACACTGATTCTGTCAACAGAAACACCTGATCTCTTGGGCCCAGTGCACACCTTTATGGGGTGTTAGGTCATGTTCACAGTAATTTTAGCTAAAAATCTGCTTATAATCTCTTTCTTCTTGAATAAGGTATAGCTTCAGCTGTTTGGGCTTTACTTCAGTAGGTATAGGGCTGTCGGACAGTATTTTCTTGTAATTTCTAAGCATACTGTGCTCAGGACAATCTGCCAGCCAAGTGAAGGGATGTGGATATTGTGTCAAACACAAAGTAAACTCTAATGTAACTGTCCTGTTTGTAATGGTGTGTATCTTTCAGTTCAATAGCACAACTATGACATATGAAAACGAGGTGCTCTATTTCAGACCTGGCAATGATACACCAGTGTACCAGTAAGTGTAATTCCCTAGAATAAGGCTATCCAAGGCATTTTGGTTTCTAAAATCTAATGTTAAACCTCTTCCCTTAGGCTGAAATTTGTCTGCTCATACGCAGTCAAACAGACTGTTGATATCCGATATGAATCAAAGAAGAACCCACCACCCAGTATTAAGCCAGGGTTTGGCTCTCTTGCTCTTTCACTGAAGCTTTTCAAAGGTAACACTTATTCCTAGACTTCACAGAATGGTTGAAGTGGGAAGGGACCTCTGAAGGTCATCTTATCCAACCTCCTGCTCAAGCAGGACCATCTAGAGCAAGTTGCCCAGAACCATGTCCAAATGACTTTTTAACATCTCCAAAGATGAAGTGGAAACATCTTTAAGACCCCCAATATAGGCTTTCATTCCAGAATCCAGTACAAATGATCAAGTATCAGTAGTGGATCAGACAGATGCTTGTGTTGTCACTGACACAAGTGTGGCTTTCCTGCTTGGTCTGGGCATGTTAAAAGTTTTGTGTAGTGGGTGTGATATCAGCTTCTCTACCCTATCGACTCCCAAAGTGTTGCTAACCAGAGTTAGCACAGACTGAAATAATCATAACCTGTGTCAGAGTAGCAAGCTACATGTAATACAACTGTAAAATGGTAACTACAATGGCAGAAAGAGCTAACTGAAGCTTGAACCAAACCCCCAACCTCAGTGTAGTGGCCTTGATGCATCCTATCCCCATTTGCTGACATCCATATGCCCTCACAGACTTTAGCATTACTGTGCTAGAGTAAATCATCTTGGAAAGAAAAGGGAAGCAGAGAGTTCATTAATATTCACTCTGGAAAAAGGAAACTCTAACATTAATACTCTCTTCTAGAGAAATCCTATTCAGACCCCTATCAGAAACTGGAATATCCTGTGGTAAAATACCTGAGGGAGGCACTGTATTTTGAAGTGGAACTGCTCCAGCCTGAAGATGCAAGACTGGAACTAAACCTGAATGACTGTTGGGCTACAAAATCCCAAAGCCAGGACAGCCATCCACAATGGCCTATCCTTATAAATGGGTAAGGAGGGCTTCCCTGTTTGGTAGCTGTTCAGCACCGGGCCCCTTACCTTAATTGGGAGGAAAAGGGAAGAGGGCAGAAACCAGCTCAGATGCATTGTTTAGTCCTGACTGAGCAACTCCTGCTACGCTGTAGAGCTCAGTGGCTGTGCCTTCTGGTGGCAGCAGGTCATGGGGGTGGCCAGAAGTGCTCCTAGATAACAGCTTCCTTCTGGAAAGAACAAGAAGGATCCATGACTGTGGCCAAAGGCACAAAGGCTCTAGTCTCTGGCCAGACAAAAAACAGTGAACTTCAACTGGATCTTTAAACACATCCTCTGTAACCCATCTCCTTGAAGTGATGAAGGTTTAGGTTAAATGTATTGTTTTTTACTTACCCAAAAAGGTGTGCAAACAGTGAAGACTCCTACAGAACGGTCTTCCATGAAGTTAACTACAGTTCCAGAGTAAAATTTCCTCAGCACCTAAAGAGATTTGAAGTGAAGATGTTCACCTTTGTACAAGGCACAACTCTGTTACAAGAGCAGGTGAGATGCATAGAGCACTGGAACAGGCTGCCCAGAGAGGTTGTGGAGTCTCCTTCACTGGAGACATTCAAAACCCGCCTGGACGCGTTCCTGGGTGATGTGCTCTAGGTGACCCTGCTCTGGCAGGGGGGTTGGACTAGATGATCTTTCGAGGTCCCTTCCAACCCTATGATTCTATGATTCTATGATTCTATGATTCTATGATTCTATGATTCTATGATTCTATGATTCTATGATTCTATGATTCTATGATTCTATGATTCTATGATTCTATGATTCTATGATTCTATGATTCTATGATTCTATGATTCTATGATTCTATGATTCTATGATTCTATGATTCTATGATTCTATGATTCTATGATTCTATGATTCTATGCCCCCATGGTCTGTCATGTGCTGTCAGCAGTCCCAGCCTGAGCCTGGAGTGGTGGAGGCAGCACATGCTGCTCAGGATCCCAGCTGGCCAGGTGCTGCATGGGGCTATTAGCCACCTCCCTGAAGGCATAACTCTGTGAGAGTAGTAAATAAAGACTAGCAACTTGGCAATGTTCAGTTCATCCCCTTTGGGGTCTCAGTACACGTATCAGATGTTTCTCAAATAAGACTCTCCTACATATGATATACATATATTCTTGTCTCGTAGCTGTATTTCCACTGCAGCGTGGTGATCTGCAGCGCTATACAACAGCCTTCAGACTTTCTGTGTCCAAGGAGATGCGATCCTGGGAAACATAGGCTTGGTAAGAAAACAAGCACTTCTCAAGTCAGGCCTGAATCTTTGCTCAGCAGCGTGGTACTTGCTTTCAGGAGCTGTCAGATGACAGACTCCTAGTCCTAGTGTTTGCTGTACAGCAAACTCAGAGCTTAAATATCTCACTAGACCACAGTGCAGAACCACATCCACATGGCCAAGCATCATCTGGAGCAGTCCTTGTTAGGAAGGAAAACGACTAGCAGAGGTTGGTGTCCATCTTAAATTACACTGCTGAAATACCAAGCATACTGCTGTTGTAATATAACAGACTTCTGTACTTGTGTTTCTTCTCCCTGTAGGTGAATACACTGACTTCTGACAGAGACTAAGCAAGAACTGTTCAGTTGTATGAAGCTGTAGTTAGGTGGCCTAAGCAAGCACAGCCTGCCCGGACTTTAGCAAGGACATCTCAAAAGTATCTACCGGAAAAAATATGTTGATGGTGTCTACTGAGAAAGGGTCAGCTAACCAGTGTGGATGTATCTTTGCCTTTAAGATAAATTAGTGTGTTGCTCTCTTGTGTTCCTCTGTAGTGCTGAACTCTTAGTCTTTTGTTCGACTGGCATCTGACCTAGTCTGCTCAGCTAACATGTCCAAAACCTGTGTCTAGTCACTTTGCAGCTGGAAGCATCTGGTTTGGGGTTGGGCTATGAAGGTGGCAACAGGTGTGAAGTCAATTGTAAATCACTCTGGACTTTTTTAAAGCTTCAGTATGAACAAAGCATTGTAGGGAGCTTAATGTCAGTAAGAGAAAGTGTTTTTTGAAGCAAAATGGGGACAAACATACTTGATCCTGTAGCGGCTATTGACAGAAAAGCTGTAAGCTGTGGATCTTGCAGAAGTGTTGTGGCTCTGCAATGTCAAGTTGCCTTCTCTAGCTGGGGGGAAATCACTCACAGGTAGCATCAGTGACTGCTTAGCTGAGTAAGCTGTCAGCCTAAAGGAAAAGAAGCTTTTGGTGAAGACTTGAAGTACTAATAACAATAATACATGCACTCTACCCACAAAACGTTAAGGATTCTTCCTCACTAGAGAATGTGAGTCTTGGGAGATCCTGTCAGATTATCCTGTCTCTTCATTACTTTTTTTAATGGGAGAAAAATTCCTTGATTTCGTCTTTGCCTCTGAACAGTGATATGAAAACAGTTCAGATTCAATATTGTATTTTCCTGTTCTAAGGAAAGCTATGGCTCAACATGAATTGTTATCCCTTACAGCTAAAGATACAGTAATGAGTGTCTGCTTTTTAACTTTATATTAAATAGAATTATACTACAGGGAATTTCTGTGAAAGTTAACTCAAGGAAGAAACTATTTTGTTGACTCTATTTTCGCTTTGTGAAAAAGCATGGTGACCAAAAGATTGTAGCTCTGTCACCACAATACTTGTAGAGAGATCCCACTAAAGTGTGCTATATTTACAAGCTCATGTTGACAAGTCTGGTCTGTCTTCCAGTTGCCTGCTAAGCATATCTGCAGTAGATGTCTTTTACTGTCATTTCTGGAAAAATGTGCGTGGGCTTCATAACAAGGGACGTGTCAAGTCCTCAGCTATGTGTCAAGTCTGTTTTACAATAGAGGAGGCTACTGTGCTCAAGGAGTCTTATTTTGTTAATCCTGAAGTAGGCGAAGGCTAAAGCCATGGAGCTGTGGTATTGAGGACTGGGATGTAAATATGTCATCATGGGAATAAAGGAAAATGCAGAAGGTATAAGTCTGCTGTCAGGCTTGACAGGTCAGTGACTTTGAGCGTAGTAATTTCCGCTATGTTAACCTGGTGGGTTAAGTACTAGCTATGCCTCACTCTGCAGGCACAATCTATTGAGAAATCAAAAGACACACTTATAACGTGCCGCCAGGGTTTTGCACCGAAGAGAACACAAGTATGAGCACTTCAAGTGGTATGCTGACCTCCCTGTGTGTCTTGCATCATGCTGACTCTCTCCCAAGAAATGAGACTGTTCTGCGGTGTTTTCTCCAGGTAGGTGAGTGGCAATCTTCACCTGCCGTGACAATGTTATAACAGCACAGTGTGGGCTGACTCAGGTAGCCTGAGCCACTTTCTCCCCTCTTACAGCTGTGCAAGGGGGAAAATATAGCAATGAGGGACTGCTGTGAGAACCAAGCATGAGGTTGGGCAGCCTAATTCAGTACTCTTAACTCAGCCGCCGTTGTGGCTTCCTGGGTTTCTGATTCCTTTCTTCAACGCTGTTTAGGAATAGAAATCTGGTGTTTATGATCTCGTCTAAGGTACCTTCGTTTCTTTTTGCAAGTTAAGTCAATATCTTGAAATTCTTTATGTTGGCAGGGATTTAGGAGTAGTTGAAAAGCAAGATGATGCCCAGGTAAACTGTAGCTTCACTCTTCAGCTCTTCTAAAAGCTCTGCTTAGTGCCATTTTGCAAAATGAGAGGTGTTAATAGATAAAATATGGTCTTTGACTTTTTTTGGTATGTTGGAAAATTCAAGGAGATTCACCTTCATGGTCGGACTAGGATTACGTAAACCTTCCTGTCAGATTTTTCCAACAGCAGGCAAGATGCACACAATTCATTTGAATATTAGTAAAATCTTTTAAAGACCATATGACAGTACCTCTCTCTACCTTAGAGGTGTCTGTTTATAGAAAAATTCAGGAACTGTCTTCCTGGTTATATATATATATAAAAAAGAAGAAAAAATCCTCTTCAAGTGTTGTATCAACACCTCTTGGGCTTTTAAGTGGATATTTTATGACCACATGCTTTTCCCCCTGGTATTTGGGATGTTATTTTTATATCCCTGTTAACACAAGTTGAAAGGAGATCAATCTTCTTTGTTTATGCTTAATGTCTTCTGCAATTTCAACAGGTGAATGATAAAAGTCTAAGAGAAAAGAGAAGTCTGGTGTGATTTGTTTTTATAGGAAAATAGGAACAATAATAGAAATGTACTGCAGACAGTTATTTCCACTTCAAATAAATGGTGGTAGGTCAGTGCTACAAGTAGCTTCATTATATGTGGTCACTGGTAGAAACGCAGAGGTCTTATTTTTACTATGGTCTATAATTCAGTGAAATGGCTAGTATTTTAAAACTATGTACTGCTCTGGTGACTTAAAGCAGCAAAACTTACTGTTAATGTTGAAAAACTAAGAAAACTGACACATTTTCTGGCCCAATTAATTTTATCTTTTGATATATCGCTTTTCTCTGTGTTAAGTCACAATGGCTTCAAGTCGCAATGGCTTCAGTAAAAGAGTAAATGCTCTGCACCTATATCCACAGGAAAATGTTCTGACAACCATCTAATGATTTGGGAAGCTTTGGGTTAAGCTTTGTCTTCTACCCCAAGGATGTTTTGAGTCTTTAGCTCATCGCTTCCATATAAATGCTATTTTCATTTGTGTCCAGAAACACCTAAACACAGTGTTAGCTAGATCCCCAAAGCTCAGACATGCACATGTTTTGAAAGAAATGCTTTAAAGCAGAAATAATCTAAATCTGTCTCCTTACAGTACTTGGCATATGGATAAAAGAGCAAGCCTAGGCTCACGTTGCTGTGTAAAGAACCAAAAAGTCAGGGGGTTGATCAGGGAGAGGGTTCAGATGGACCCAACCTCTATAGCTTGTTAAAACCAAGCTGCTGCGACTTCTCTCTGCAACCAAGCTTCCCCTGTCTTAAATGCAATAGCATTTGTAGTTGTACAGCAAAAAAGTTGGGGAATAAAAGTCAGATACTGGCTCCTTAGAAGTTGGGATGTGTGTATAATGTTGTGGGGTTTTCTGTTGCTTGGTTTTTTGTTTGTTTTAAGCTACTGCCCTGCAGAGCTGGAGGGATGGCCCCTGGCATCCCTAAGCAGAGGGGATGTGGAGCTGTGGCAGCTTCCCGATCAGCAGCTCCCCCAAGGAACTGGCTGAAGCTCTTTAGCAGGAGGCTTTCTTCCCCCCCCACAAGCACACCTATGTGTAGCCCAAATGTGTAACCATAAAACCTCTTGGCACCTACGTGGCACTCCTCAGTGTAGAATTTCAAAGCGGGCGGGTGGCCGTGGGCTCTGCTTTGGGCCTGGGGGTGGGGGGTGAGCTCTGCTGCTCCCAGAGCCAGCGCTTGCCTGGGGAGAGGCTCCCACCTCTGATCCTTTAACCACCGGGGAATATTCTCTCTGAGGTACTTCCTCTTCCCACAGGGAGGGAAACTTGACCTCCTTTCCATCTTCAGGGTCTTTCTTTAGCTATTACTGCTGCTGGCAGGCAACGTGCTGCTGCACCCTCTTTATAGGGAGGGTAGAGTTGTTGTCACTCCACTGAACTCAAGTGGAAAGTCTGCCCTGGAGGGCAGAGCTGTTGAGTCTCCTGAATCCGGGGCTAATACCCTACCTCTTAGGCTTTCTGCTTTCCCCTGGTGTGCCCTCTGCTCAACAAAGCAGCATCGTGTATGTCCCGCTGCACCAGAACAGCCTCTGGTCTCAGAAGAAGCAGCCTAGATGCTACTCTCATACTGTTCATAACTCCCACTGGAGGAAGCTGGTGTTGTTAACTTCTATAAAATCCTTTATAAAGTGCTTTTTGTGTAACTGCCTGCTCTGCCTAGACTTATCTTTCCGCAATGGAAGACTTAGCATGGGTGTAAGGGTGGGGGAAAAGAAGTCCCTCTTTTTCCTTTGATTTCTGAAATTTTAAAGACTGTTTCCAGGACTGGACCTTGTCACCCCTAGCAATTCACCCAAAGATAAGGGTACAGAAAAGTGGCTCATGGGCTCCAGCCCAATCACCATAATTTGGTTCCTCACACATCTTTTGCCTTCAGCCTGCTTTTCACTGCACTGCTCTCCAGCATCTATGGGCAAGTAGAGCACCCACAGTCTGGGCTGTTTCCTTCTGGCTCAGTGCAAAGTCTGGGGTTTTTATTGTCTGGGAGCACTTGTTAAAAGGCAAAAATATCTACTTGTATAGTGTGCAGTAACTGATTCTGGGAGCAGCAAGCTGGTGTAATTGTCTCACCAGTATGCTGAGAGTGAAGGACTAGGGGTTCAGAAACCTGTATCAGAAGGCTTTTCCTGAAATTCTAAAATACGTTTTAATCAATTCATTTCTGTAGAAGATCTTATAATGTTCTTCATCCCTATTTAGTATTTGAGCACTTATCTGTTGCCCTTTGAGCCTTATAACTGGTATCACTCATCAAGTATGATTACATGTACCAACTTCTTGTATGAGAAACTTGTGAATGCAGTGGAAAACTATGTTTTTGGGGTGATGGTTTCCTCTCTAGTACCTGTATTCTGGTCTCTATGTTAGTGAGGAATTTCAGCGACATGCTAACCTGGAAAAGGGGGAGATCCTAGGGCCAGAAGAGTTTGGTTTATTGCCTGGGACTGATAGGTTTACCCTGAATGGGCACTAGGTGCCTACCAAGCTGCCCTGTCACTCCTCTCCTTATCTGGGCAGGGGAGAGAAAATGTAACGAAAGGCTCATGGAATGAGATAAGGACAGAGATAACTTGTGACCAGTCAAATCAGGTTTTTTTTCTCATTATCTTCCTCTAAATCTTAAAACACCTCCCCCCCGACCTTTCTTCCCAGGCTCAACTTCACTCCCAAATTCTCTATCTTTCCCCCCACCTCAAGCAGTGGAGGGGGATGGGGAATGGGGGTTGTGGTCAGTTCATCGCACCTTGTCTCTGCTGCTCCTTCATCCTCACGGGGAGCACTCCTCACACTCTTCTCCTGCTCCAGCCTGGGGTTCCTCCCATGGGAGACAGCCCTCCACCACCTCCAGTGGGAGTCTTTCCCATGGACTGCATCCAGCATGGGTCCTTTCCGTGGGGTGCAGTCCTTCAGGAACAAACTGTTCCAGTGTTCCAGACCACGAGGTCTCAAGTCCTGCCAGCAAACCTGCTCCAGTGTGGGCTTCTCTCTCCATGGGTCCGCAGGTCCTGCCAGGAGCCTGCTCCAGTGTGGGCTCTCCATGGGTTCACAGCCTCCTCCAGGCATACACCTGCTCCAGCATGGGATCCTCCATGGGCTGCAGGGGGACAGCCTGTCTCACCATGCTGTTTGTGTGCATGGGCCATAGACTCTCCACTCCAGCACCTGGAGCACCTCCTCCCCCTCCTTCTTCACTGGCCTTGTTGTTGCTCTCACATATTCTCACTCCTCTCTCTGGCTGCAGTTGCCCAGGTTTTTTCCCCCCTTCCTTAACTATGTTATCCCACAGGTGCTACCACCATTGCTGATGGGCTTGGCCTTTGCCAGCAGTGGGTCCATCTTGGAGCTGGCTGCACTGGCTCTTCCAGACATAGGGGAACCTTCCAGTAGCTTCTTACAGAAACAACCCCTGTAACCCCTCAGCTACCACAACCTTACCCCAAAAACTCAAGACAGGAACTAATTCCGGTTCACTCTCACGCATCTTTCTCCTTGGTATGGCAAACAACCCTATCCCTCAGGCAGAATGTAATCCAGTGATTGCTGGGATACCTCTTTAGCTTTATTTCTGTGTAGACTTTTAACATGCTAAGAAAAAGCACTTGTATGTGAAAGATGTCCTATAGTTCTGTGACTTGTGCAGCCTTTGCAGGCTGAGGTTTCACTTTTTGGCCTCTGTTCTATGGATTATTATGGTGTTGCTGTTGGAACTCAATAAAGCTTTATGGACCTTATGGATGGTCCTGGGGGCTAGGTCTCATATGCTCAAGTTGGGGACTTAACTCATTCTTTTTCATATGAATTAAATTTCCTAAATTCATGAGGGTAAGGGAAAGAGAAAAGAGGAAGAAATTGGGCTGTGTTCCATTTCATTTAAAAATAAAATTCAATATTTATTAGCAGCAGGACTTGTACCATCATTAATATAATAATTCAGACTATTTTGTCTGGTTCAGTGAAATGCCTACATCAAGGGTAAGAACTACAAAGGGAGGGGATTAGAGAAATGTTCCATGTGAGACAGAGCAAGAATTAATTTCTTTCTACAAGGAGAGAAACAAACTTGGTAGATCCTAGGAGATCTGGATCACAGGCAGGCAATATGTCTCTTACTCGTACACCTCACTCTTCCTCCCCTCACATGCATGTGCAAGGAGACATCCCCTGAAAGGGGAACAGCTCTGTCTGTACCAAAAAGTTAAACAGAATTGAGAGTAGGATGTATTCTAGTAGCCTAAACTCATCTTGGATGTGACCTTTGGTCCCTGCAGCACAGGGAGTGATTTAGGATAGACCAAGGCCTGTTCCCTGAGGTCAGCTTAGATGCAGTCACGTCATGCTGGAGGTCAAGGTTTAAATTTAAAAGTAAGGCAGCGACCACTGGACTTCTGGGTCTAGAACGGGTGCGCAGGTAAAGTCTAGTTCACCATCAGAAGAGCAGTAAAGTGTTCTGCTGAAACTTGAAGCTTTGGCTTTATGGTTACTTAGAGCTGTTGCTCCACCTTGACTCGCAGGGAGACAGAGAGGAAATCTACAGGCACGTAACAAGCTAGAGCTCAGCGCTTTCGGGGCCTTCAGCTACCACTGTCTCTGGGGTGGTAGGAAATGCTGACCCTGAACCACTTCTTGAATCTGCAAGGTCCCTCCTACTGTGCCACTCTTTCTGCATAAAGCGTGACTTAGCTTTGTATATGAGCAGCAGCCTTCTGAAACCATTAGCTGTTGGTGTCTTTGTTTGTACATGGGGAAACTGAGGCAGAAATGCTGCATGACCAGCCAAGGTCATAAATAGCAATAAAAGTGGATTCCTTGTTCCTCTGCTTAAACCACAACCCTACGTGCTTCCTTAGCTAAAGAGATAAAAAATATAGTAATTACCCGTAGATTCAGGTGTAGAAGCTTTAAGAAACAAGGTTAAAAGTCTTCCCAGTTTACCAAGCCAGTATACTTGTGAATGATGGTGGTCTTTATTAAACAGCATCCATGGCAGGGGGCTTCCTGCACACGGTGGTGTGACTGGGACTAGGTGATCTTTAAGGTCCCTCCCAACTCTATCCATTCTATGAACTTCGCAATGACAGGACTATCTTCCTGTGCATCTGCTAGGGGTTTGCCAGCAACAGTGAGCAGGTTCCCCTTCACAGCAACAAGAAGAGCATTTGAGAAAAAACTCGGCACTGAGTTTATCTGTGGTTCTGTCCTATAGGCAAGGAACAGTCTCACTCCCTTGAGCGTTATAAGGACCAAACCCAAAACATAATCCAGGCTGACCTTGTCTACGAGGCTCTTTATTTGCTCCAATCTGGGCCAGTTGCACAGGCTTGTACTGAGGAGTGCTATGCTGACATTAGTGCTGCCATCTTGTACGTGACTAAAAATTTTCTCTAGTTTGACAATTTTATAGGGCTTTAAAAATTATTCTGCTTATATTCCTGCTGAAACCCTAAACCTTGTGAGAAATCTAACAAGGGGTTAAAAGAAAACAGAAGCACATGGGATACACTTAAATGTGGTTACATCCTGAGTGACGGCGTTACCTGCAGAAATTGGAATGGAGCTGCTTTTTTGAGACACTGATGCATTTCACGCTGATAGCTCCACTATGGACACACCGCGTGAGAAGAGCACTGAGTCAGCTTAGGCTGAGCCTTGGAGAAAAAAAGACAAATGTACAAAGACAATTGTATTTCCTTCCAAACACACAGAAAGAGGGAAAGAAAAAAAAAAAAAAAAAAGAGAAGAATGCAATAAGGTAGTAGTTTTGCCGTTCTCTTCGACAGGATGTACCCACACAGATACACTGATCCCTCCATCCTGGTGAGACAAGCCTGCTGCCTCCTGGCTGCTGTTCTCCCTATGCTTTACAGCACCCTGTGGAGAAAAGGTTAATCTCCCTTAATTAGCACCTCACAACCCAGCCCTGGGTTCTGCCCCGCTCTGTGCTGGCCCCCGCGCAGCCGAGTCTTACAAATCCCGCTGCAATGAGATTTGCACAGTGACCCATATTTTCCAGTGGTGTGGTGAGACCTGTGTGATGCTTGAAGAAAGTCAAAGTAATTACAGGTTAAGACCATGTCCCCGTTTGTTTGGTTTTTGGAGGGTTTCATGTGTGTGGTTTACAGGACTGTCACTAGCCGTAGGAAACAACTGGTGTGACATTATATTTACTAGAGCCCTCCTAGGCTTCAGTACACCTTGAGGGTAAAACTTTGCATCTTTCTGATACCTGAATCAATGTATTTTATGTCAGAGAGAAGGAAGATAACCCAGCCTAATCTTATTTGTTCTAGCAATTTGATGTAAAAATGGCTTCCATAATATATCAGGCATTGAAGCAAGGGTGGTTCATACATTAAATACAGAAATATTATATTTTTCTGTATATATTAATAAAGAAGACAGGATTTAACAGCAATTTATCTACACAAAATGTCAGTTTGCTTATGTTTCATTTCCAATATTTAGCAGTCATTGTTAGATTTTGCTTATCTATCAATGAGATATATAATACAAGATACAGACTATGACATTGATATTTATTTGTTTAGGAGCAAAGCTGTTCTCACTATTACTTAGTTTCTTGATTTTTAGGTACACGGAAACATGGATAAATAGACAATACTTGAACTAACTATACATGTTCTTCTTCATCCTAATATTTAAAGTGCCTAAAAATCAATACACTTAGTATTCCTATAATGTTGTCATTAATTTTTTAAAAATTCATTTTAAAACCTATGGATTTACTAGTGTCCTTAAACAGAAGATCAGTCAGAACAGTGGCACGTAAATCCTAGGAAGACCAGTTGGCTTCTTTCTTTTAACTTTTGTATCAGACTAGGTTTAATATTTCTCAGAAGATTATTATTAAAAAAAAAAAAAAAAAGACATTAAAAAAAAAAGGCAAAAAGCAAGACTTTTGCCTCAGGAACCTGCAGCTCAGGTTTTTAGGCAATCCTACATCACCTTCCAGCATCGTGTCCTATGTACAACGGCGGCCCTTGCTCTCTCTCCCTCGCTCCATCCTCCTCTCGTGCCTTGCGTCGCCGTGCTCCGGCGAGGAAGAAATTTTGCTGGTTTTTTTTTTTTTTTTGGTTTGTAAAGACCCTGAGCGTGGCAGGGCGGGTGCTCCAGGTGGTCTCTATGCCCGCTTGACGCTGTTGAGGAGCTCCGTCAGTTCGCCGATGTACTTGATGGTGTACTTCAGGGTTTGTATTTTGGTGAGGGGCTGTCCCCTCTGGCTGTAGATGGGGGGCAGGTAGTTGCGCAGCGTATGGAGCGCGTCGGCCAGGGTCCTCATCCGCAGCTTCTCCCTCTCGCTGGCCTTCCTCCTGCGCTGGGCGGACATCCGCACCTTGCTGCCCTTGGGCAGCCGAGCCTGCCCGGGGCTGGGCAGGTAGGCAGGGGGGAAGTCCACCAGGCCGTAGCCCACCAGGCTGTAGCCCACCAGGCTACCACTGCCCCCGCTGCCGTAGGAGGTCTCCGCCGCCGCCGAGCAAGGGGACGAGGAGTAGGATTCGAAGGAAGGCGTCGGGGACAAGCTGTGGGGAGAGGAGACGGGGTGCAGCTCCAGAGCCCCGGCGGTGCTTTTCCAATCCCAGGACGATAAGCAGACGGAGTGCTCCGAACCCAAAGCGTCTTCCATGTTTATCAACGTCTCATGCAATTTGTCCATGCTGGAGGGAGCGCTTGGGAGAAGCAATGCCCGCTGCCCGCTAGCAAAGGCTGGAGCCGCCGGCTGCCGGGACCTTTTTATGATGGAGGGAGGAAAGTGACAGAGTGGGAACGCGGGCTTGGCAAGAGGAGTTCAAAGGAGCGCCACAAGTGCTAAGATGGAAAATGAACTCCTGATGTGCTAGTTTCTTCTCAGTGATAATTATCAACCTTCAGCTAAAAAGCCTTTAAGCTAACAGGCAGCAGCGAGAAAGGAGGAAAAAAAGATTATCTTCTTGCAACTAAACCAATTAAGGCCGCGCATCTACGTGTAACGTTGCGCTGAGGGGATAAGCGGTGAGAGAGGAAAAAGAAAATTAACCCTTTTACAAAACAATTTACAGACACCGAATTTAAACATGATGACCACTAACACAAACTCTAAATTTAAGCCATCGAGCCCTGATTTCTGTGTAACTGAAGGCGAGAGCATTGCAGCAGTGATGATTTTGATCCACACTGACTGCTGCTGAAGGAGTCTTTCATTATCTCTGTCTTAATCGTGAAAGTCAAAGATGGTTTGTTTGGATTTGTGTGTGTTATGACTCTGTGGATTTCTCTTCTCATGGGATTGAGATTTCTCTCTGGATCACTTTGGTTTTCAACAGCAGAAAGGAGGAAAGAACAGCAGCGCCTTCCCTGCAGTCTGTAGATTCATTTGTTATTTTACATCAAAACCGGAAAATCAAAAAGCAAATCTGTAATTGTAAACAAAGTCCCATTTAAAGAAAGAAATATGAAAACATAATTTAAAAAAAAAGTCTAAGAAATAAAATAAACAGTGTATAAACTTTGGGCCCAGAAAAATGTCTTACATGGAAATTTAATTCAAACTAATATACAGATTAGTCATGTGCAAAAGACTAGAAGCTACTTCTACAAAATTTTCTACCTCTAGGAAACCATTCTTCTGCCAAAAAAACCCTTTTCCAGCCCTGATTCAACGCAACAGTGAAGTTATACGTTAGGCAGTTCGAGTGAAAACATATATCCTATACATTAATAGCATTAATAAAGAGCACTTTTCATCTCTAGGCTTTGGAGCAGCTTACAGGAATGATTAATGATCTCTATTACTCTGGGGAAATGGATAAGCAGAGGCAAGGAGTAACTTGCCCAAAATCACACAGCAAATCATGAGGGGAGCCAGGAAAACTGTCCAAAACTACTGAGCTCTGCAGCTCTACTGAGCAGCTCGGCTGCCAGCCACGACTATCGGCCCATAATGAAAGTGAAATATAATATGTAATGAAAAGAAAAGGAGAAAGAGCACCAACCTGGAGGAAAAAGAAAAGCAGGATTTATTTTAGAGATTCCTTCTGTGTGCACCATAACCCACTCTGAAAAAAAGGTGGGGTAAAAGCCTCTGAATGGCACATAACCAAAGCAAGTTGAGGCTTTCTGGAACACATAATTTCTTTTTGATTGCGAAATCCTCACTACAACCACTCAAAAAAAACCCCCAAACCTACAATCCAATACTCCTCACGGTCATTAGGAAAGCTCTTGTGAATTTTTATGAGTTTGGGATCAAAACGTTGGGAAGCAGCTTGTGGGAAACTTAGTGATTTTGTGCTGAGAAGAATAAGAAAGAACCAAGAAGTGAAGGATTTTCATATTTCAGCCCGGGCTGAGACGGTTTGACCACGATGACATCTACCCCAGGCAGAAACCTGGGGCACAGCTCCCCACAGTCAGGATTGCTGTGGGGTTTACGGTTACCTGATCATATTCTGAGCTCTGCTTCACTTTTTCTTTGAGGAAAATGAGCTGAATCTGTCCTAACAAATTCCTGCTACAAATTAAAATTAGGACAAGATAAACCATAGGCATTTTTCTGTGACTTCAGTGAACTGAATGAGTTTCACTGAGCACCCAGACAACAGTCCCAAGGCCATAAGTTAGACACAAGGTCTAATTTAGCATAAATAGGGGACTCGTTGTTGTCCCAGTTAAAATATCTCTCCCACTTTTTTTCTCTTTTCTTCACCATGTATTTTTTATAGTGCCTTTTCCATTTGACCTTTTCTGTGCTCTTATTTTATGGTTTTCCTTTTTTTGGTAAACACAGCAACTGAAAGTGTATAGAGAACAAAAATCAGGTGGGGGAGGTGGAAGAGGAAGAACTTCTGTGTGCTAAGAAAAAGTAGGTTACAAATATATGTATGTGAGTGTGTATATATATATATATAAAATATTTTTTAAATACACATATTGAGCACATATATATACATAAGCTGCTCTGCTCAGCAGTTTTGATTTTGGAATCAAACATTAATTCAATGAAGTCAAATTTAGAAGCAAAAATTCCAACAAGATTGCTGACTATAAACAATACATGTTGCCAATTAATTTATAACCCCAGTCCAGTAAATCACAGAAAGTGTTGCTCACATACCAAAGGGGAAAAGATTTTGTGCATGTCCAAGGTGCCATTGNGAAATTTAATTCAAACTAATATACAGATTAGTCATGTGCAAAAGACTAGAAGCTACTTCTACAAAATTTTCTACCTCTAGGAAACCATTCTTCTGCCAAAAAAACCCTTTTCCAGCCCTGATTCAACGCAACAGTGAAGTTATACGTTAGGCAGTTCGAGTGAAAACATATATCCTATACATTAATAGCATTAATAAAGAGCACTTTTCATCTCTAGGCTTTGGAGCAGCTTACAGGAATGATTAATGATCTCTATTACTCTGGGGAAATGGATAAGCAGAGGCAAGGAGTAACTTGCCCAAAATCACACAGCAAATCATGAGGGGAGCCAGGAAAACTGTCCAAAACTACTGAGCTCTGCAGCTCTACTGAGCAGCTCGGCTGCCAGCCACGACTATCGGCCCATAATGAAAGTGAAATATAATATGTAATGAAAAGAAAAGGAGAAAGAGCACCAACCTGGAGGAAAAAGAAAAGCAGGATTTATTTTAGAGATTCCTTCTGTGTGCACCATAACCCACTCTGAAAAAAAGGTGGGGTAAAAGCCTCTGAATGGCACATAACCAAAGCAAGTTGAGGCTTTCTGGAACACATAATTTCTTTTTGATTGCGAAATCCTCACTACAACCACTCAAAAAAAACCCCCAAACCTACAATCCAATACTCCTCACGGTCATTAGGAAAGCTCTTGTGAATTTTTATGAGTTTGGGATCAAAACGTTGGGAAGCAGCTTGTGGGAAACTTAGTGATTTTGTGCTGAGAAGAATAAGAAAGAACCAAGAAGTGAAGGATTTTCATATTTCAGCCCGGGCTGAGACGGTTTGACCACGATGACATCTACCCCAGGCAGAAACCTGGGGCACAGCTCCCCACAGTCAGGATTGCTGTGGGGTTTACGGTTACCTGATCATATTCTGAGCTCTGCTTCACTTTTTCTTTGAGGAAAATGAGCTGAATCTGTCCTAACAAATTCCTGCTACAAATTAAAATTAGGACAAGATAAACCATAGGCATTTTTCTGTGACTTCAGTGAACTGAATGAGTTTCACTGAGCACCCAGACAACAGTCCCAAGGCCATAAGTTAGACACAAGGTCTAATTTAGCATAAATAGGGGACTCGTTGTTGTCCCAGTTAAAATATCTCTCCCACTTTTTTTCTCTTTTCTTCCCCATATATTGTTTATAGTGCCTTTTCCATTTGACCTTTTCTGTGCTCTTATTTTATAGTTTTCCTTTTTTTGGTAAACACAGCAACTGAAAGTGTATAGAGAACAAAAATCAGGTGGGGGAGGTGGAAGAGGAAGAACTTCTGTGTGCTAAGAAAAAGTAGGTTACAAATATATGTATGTGAGTGTGTATATATATATATATAAAATATTTTTTAAATACACATATTGAGCACATATATATACATAAGCTGCTCTGCTCAGCAGTTTTGATTTTGGAATCAAACATTAATTCAATGAAGTCAAATTTAGAAGCAAAAATTCCAACAAGATTGCTGACTATAAACAATACATGTTGCCAATTAATTTATAACCCCAGTCCATGGGTAAATCACAGAAAGTGTTGCTCACATACCAAAGGGGAAAAGATTTTGTGCATGTCCAAGGTGCCATTGCTGTAAATGAGAGGCACACACTGCCAGATTTCATCTCTGTAGTCTTATATGAAGGGATTGGGATGCGATTAGGCAGGGAAGAAGAATGCAAATTATAGCAATAGCTATATCTTTTCTTATATCTTATGGGGGAACGTTTAGAGCGAGCAAGGCAGGATATTAGAGTATGTGGACAACTGCTCTGGTTGCATGAAAAAATCATTGGATTTTATAAGCTTATGCTCTTATAAACTGTTACATGGCAAGAAAAAATTACAGGCTTTTCTATATTAGTAAATAGTGAAGGGCTAATGCTCGTACTTGAAAACTGCCTTGCAGCTGTGCACCCTGATGATATTTTAGTTTGGACCCACCTAGTTATGACCCAAACACTGCCTGACTGTGGTGCAGGGGAGACCATCGAAGGCATAGTGGGGAGCAAAGTGTGTACCCATATGAAAGCAAGCTATGCCATAACACACGTCTTCAGAGCCAGAGAGGGGGCTGTGGTCCTGTTTGCTGTACTGGTATAGATGCAGCCAGAGGTTCAACTTTGAAAAACAGCCAGCCATTTCTACTCACAGCCCCCAGGATCCCAAAATATACTCCTATGAAGTGTGCCTCGGTTTTGGCCAAGTCGGGAAACTTTGTAAGGTCTCTCCATGATCCCTGGATCATCCACAGCCCATGTAAGTCAATAAAGTCTCACGGTATTTAGCTGTTCTTGGATTAGTTATTTTCATATAGCACTACATTGCAACCCACAAGTATGAGAATCCTCACAGTTAGGAAGTTCTCTCACGAGGTAGGGACAAATATAACAGGCAAAAATTACTGGAAATGGTAGAACAGGTCACAGTGTTGTTTAATAACAGGGCCTTAAAACGTACCGTACAGAGGAAGGCATGGCTACAGGCTGGTGTATTTTTCTGTACGCTATGACTGTTTGATACTCTCTCACTAAAGAGCCAAGAAAGTCTATTATTTTAGATGTCATCTTCCTAGAATGTAAATTCATGCCAAAAATAATAATAAAAAAAGAAAGTGTTTGCATTCTTCATTTTATTCTACCTCCCGCAAATTTTAGGAATTCCCTTTTTGTCTCTCAGTAATGTCAAAATATTGAAGGGTAGTGAGATACAAGGCTAATGCCAAAGGAATACGAAGTGACACTTAAAAAATTATACAACATTTTCTGCTTGAATGATAGTTTTGATTTTCATTTCAGTAATGTATTCTGCAATACAAAGGCTAACATCTTAATCTGCATCTCCTTTAAAATGAAAGGTCCCCTGCTCATATTTCTGAATTGATTATGGAAGGGAGGAGAAGCCTGGATGCATGGAAGGAGCAAAAATTTTTCCATTAAAAAAAAAAAAAGAAGACATAGAGTATAAAATTTTTAGAGCTTCCATATGTGTCTGATTCAGATTTTGAATTTAAACTAAGTTGTACAGATAATCTCTGCCATCCACAAGTATGGTAGATAAATGCATTTTTTGGTTTACAGCTATTTAAGGACTGATGTACTTTTTTATTTTTCTACATTGGAGTATATTTCCATCAAGCTGTGAGTTTGGTAGGAGAAACAGGCTTGTAACAATAAGTAAAAAAACATATCGGATGGGAAGAATACAGGCTGAAACTGAGTAAATACACTAAATGTGTTTCAGCAACACTAATCCTGTAACAGTCAGCCTCCTTCACAATTAGGACAGAAGTCTAGTCTTATTTTACTGGCAAGAAGCGAATCATACTAATATCCCTGTAGAGAACTTAGATGACAAAGCCTCCTCTTGCAGTTTGTACCATGAAAAAATATCTATCTCCCCAAAGCTTTTAAAGCCACTTCATCTCTTATTTAATGAGAGGTTTCCCAAGTATTAGGTGCTATGCCGGCCACTCACTGCGGCGGAGGCTGTTACCATTCTGCGAGGAGTCAGTCGCCCGTATATAAAACGTGGGGCGAGCAGCTGCAGGTCTCACCAACTTCAGCGGACGCAGCAGGTGTCCAACACTTCAGAAAAACAGTGTCGATCACCTCAGTTTACGCCCAAGCTGGCAATAAAGGAAGGAAAGGATCCACCACATTTGTCATCCAGAGTCACATTAGCTACCAGACGACGCTTCTCTCCTTTTTAAGGCTTTCCCTCAATTTGGATAGATGCCTTTTTTTTTTTTTTTTTTACATGAGTCCACTTTGCAATTTTCTTTCTACATGTGGAAGGTGGTTTAATCTGTGTCCAGCCTCAAGTGAAATAAAAAAGACTTCTAGGTAAGCAAGTGGTCAACTAATACGGACTTGTTTTTTTTTTGAGGTCAATATGCCAAAGAATAAGGGTGAATAGCGAGCTACAAGTCCCAGAGGAAAAGAAGGCAGTGAGAGAACCAGAACCAGATCCTGAGTCCAGCCCTATGAAAGGAAGCTCACAACTCTCACTACAATCAATGAAAACCATGCATAAATTTGATTTCTAATTGTTTTTAATGCCTTTGGCCATGCAAACCGGTGGCTAGCACAAGAGAAAATGTTGTTATTCATTTGTAGTAAGTCCAGAAACAGGCCAGTTCTAGTGATGTTGAAAAATCCTGCCATAAACCTTTTGAAACCTTTAATGTTCTCAAGGGCGCAGCTCCAAAATGCCAACCAAAGAGCCTGCTCATGGAGAAGGAACAGTCAAATGAACATCATTGGTTTCACCGAGGCTTTGCCTAGTGAAAAGCAACTCTCTAGCATTGCCCTGGCAGGATCTATTTGCTCTACATCCTCAAACGTAAGTATTTGATCCTCCAAGTAGTGGAGGTCTCCATCGACTGACAAGTGACATCAGCTCTGCAATTCATTTAAAACATCTGATCTCCAAGCAACTGGCTGCCCAGATGAAAAGGGCTACGTGTGGAATTTACACCTACCCACCTTTTAAGTCAGGAGTTTATTACCTAGTGGTTTTCAGCTGATATTTAGGAATGTCTTTTTAATACCCCTGTTAACAGAAGTTGAAAGGAGGTTCGACTACGTGGTTGGTCTTTAATGTCTACTGGCTACTTCAGTCAGAAGGAAAGGGCAAAGCTGGGGGAAGAACGGGAGACTAACAAGGTTTATTTTGCTCAGAAAATGAGAAGTAACAGATATTATCAAAATAATAGAAGCTGGTTCAGTAGGAGAACTCCATTGTTGTTTATTGCAGCTTCATTGTATCAGCTTTCACGCTCGGTTTCAAAGAATTTTGCCTGCTTTATGAAGTTGATGTATTTCAGTTTTTCATGGGAGAGGTGGAGGGTTACCTGTTGCAAATATTTCGAGATCATCAGCAACAATGATAAGCAAAAAAAATATGTTCAGTTGTAATAAATGGTAAAGTATAATTTATATTATCTCCAAGTATTTCTTTTGCTGTCCCCATGGACAGCCTGATGATTGCCTTTGCTGTGTGTGACAGTGGTTTCACAGGGCTTCTTAAAAAAGCGGGATAGCACCTAAGGGTCCCAGAGGAAGTTCAAGGTTTGTGCTCTTGCTTTCCTGCTATTACAGTGGGCTTCCCCACCCTGTGCTCTAAATGGCTCATTTTGCAGTGTGGTGAATTTTCCCAAACTAGCTAAATCTTACAAGAAATCCCAATAGCCAGGAAAATCACAGTAAAAGCTCAGTTGTGACTATTTCTAGTCGAGCGGCAGAGCTGAAGCTGGGTGTTTGTGAAAGGAGCTGTTTTTCAGTTGCTGTGATTGCATTTCAGCTCAGGCTGTTCCTTTTCATCCACTGAACCCTCCTCATCAGCATCTGCTCATTCCTTCCTCCCCCGTGTCCTAGCACCGATGTGCAGAATTGCTGTGTGCTGCTAATAGAAATCATGTTTCATCCAGGTGCTAAACGAAGTTATGCTCTGGGCATAGCCTGCAGGTCGGTTTAATAATTACAAAATAGATCGATAGTCTGGGTAAGAGACAACCTAGAAGTGTTAGATTACAAATTTTATTTAGCTTTTACACACTTCACATTCCGAAATAAAGCGCTGTGTGCCTCTTCAAGCCACCTTTCACAAGCACACAGCTAACCCATGGGTGAGGACCACTGATTTTAAACTGCAGTCATAAATTTCTTGGCAAGCTGCTAAATCTTAATTTTCATCACATTCGATCCCACAGAAAACAAGTTTGTCTTTCAGTCGACTGATGAACATGAATGAAGTATTAAGTTTGGGTTGTTGGTTTTTTTTTTTTAATTTGCTCTGTATGCGTCTATGAATTTTGCCTGACAAATTAAACTCAGTGTTACAACAGTCCCATGAATATATTGGGTAAAATCATGAGTAAAATCATTGGGCAAAAACCATGGGTAAAATAATTCACATTTTTTTACAGGTAAACTTTGCCCACCCAGGTTTTCAGATTATATGAAATTGGAGGGAAGTGGTTAATGTATTGGAGAGCAGAGCTGCCATTCAGAGGGACCTGATCAGGCTGGAGAAAATGACCCAGGAGCAGCCTCTGGAGGTGCAAGGAAAGCAAATGCAAACCCCTGTGTCGGGTGGGACACCCCCTCGCAGCAGCACAGGCTCAGGATGACCGGCCAGGAGGCAGCAGAAGAAGACCTAGGCAACCTGGTGGGTTGGCAGGCTGGAGAAAGTCCAGCAAAGGGTGACCAAGCTGGCCATGGGGCTGGGAAACGCAGCGCATGGGGAGAGGCTCAGGGAGCTGGGTCGGTCCAGGCTGGGGGTGAGAAGGCTCGGGGGAGACCTTACCACCGCCCGCAGGCACCCGATGGGAGAGAGAATAGAAGAGCTGCCAAACTCTTTGCAGAAGTTCACAGTGGAAGAAAGAGACAACGAACACATCAAGTTCTGAGTCATACAAGCCTTTGACCTTTCAATGATGCATTATAGGTTTCCTGCTGTACTTCTGGTGATTGAAGACACTGATATTTTTCCTGCCTGATTAGATTTTTGGCCAGTCGTGCTTGGGTGACAAGGGCATGGTGCAAAGGTCTGTATTCTCCACCACTGAAGACCCTGTTCCCTTTCTTTGCCTCATGATCAGCTTTTATTTTCCACCTCTGCTCAATTTTTCTACCTCTAGCTTGCCCCGTTCATAACTAAATATTATTTCATTTTCTCTTTTCTTTTCCTTCCTTTCTTTTCTTTTTTTTTTTTTTTAAGGTTCTACCTATTTGATTTTCAGCCATTTTCTCATTCTTTTTGGTGCTTCTTGACACTGACAGTAGAACATTCTGCCTTTTTTAATACTCCTTGCCATATAAACTTACATCTCTTTTTACCTGATCCATTGATTGCATGGATAAAGTTAATGTTAGAAGTGGGAAGCATTTAATTATCCACTTTAAACAGGCTTCACAGGAAGTCTAAAATGCAGGTTATCAAATAAATACTTACACTAGTTACAGTACATAGTTATAGACAGCAGCTCAGTTAAGGTTGTAAAGTTGCAAGAAGTCATTTACTCCAGGCCATCATTGTTTAGAAAATTCTCATATATTTTAATTTCTATTTTTGAAACACATGAAAGAGCAAAAACAACCTAAACTGCTACCTGGAAAACTTATTTATGGTGCAGTAGATCAAACTTATAAATCTATTAGGTCAAACAAAAAGCCGGTAAAATGGGAGAACTAGTGGGGAAAAAGGATTATTAATCAAACTCTTAGCTTGCCTCCACTCTGAGAGCCCACTGAACTGTACGCTGCTGTGTGACTGCATCAGTCACTCTGATGAGACACCGACACCTGGTTTGCACCCTGCCTAAGTTCCTGCTTAGTTAATGGTAACTGGGATGAGTAAAATCGGTGCATGCATGAATAAGCAGGTAGATCTTAGAACAGCAGGTATGTAAAACCGGAGGGCAGCTGGTTCTGGCTAAAAGTCCGCTCTCTCAGTGCCCAGTTTACTGCAAACTGGGGAGAACAGTAAAAGCGGGTCACAAATGTGCTGTTCTCAGCTCTGCTACTGACCTGCGTGATCATAGAGACCCCCATCTTCCGCTCCTGCTCCCCTGCACCTCTCCCTGCCCCAGATACAGACCCTGTCAGGGGAGGGATCACCTCTCTGCAGAGATCTTCCATAGGATGCCCACCACGGGGGTCGACTTAAAGCTTGTGATGCTGTCCTGTTACAAAATATTGTATAAAAAGGAGACATCATCAGAAAACAAATCTAAATTGTCCGGGTCACATTGTTTCAGACCGGCTGAGCCCCCAGAGAAGCAATTTTCTAAAGTAAATATTGGCAAATGGGTTGTAGGCAAACAAAACAAAAAAAAACAAAAAAAAAAAAAAAAAGAAAGGAAAAAGGGAAATTTAAATTTGCCTGACATTGACCTGCCCTGTCAGGTTGGGATGCACATTCATCAGTCTCTTGCTCTTATCTGGTATCTGACATTCTGTGAGGAGTTGAAAGCAAAGTAACACAGATGGATAGTGCTCTCTTTTGAAGAACAAAATGTACCAGGAACCGAATTTTCAAGTACATTCAATGTGAAGTTAACTCCTAGGTTGTAGGAGCAACTTTTAAAGATGAGAGAAAGAGGGAAAAGGGAAAAAAAAAGGCTCAAAAGGGCTATTGGGGATTCCTTATAAATGTGGTATAAAGTAAGCTAACATTTACATAGTCCCCTTTACTTTCAATGTACTTCAGACAATGGCTAATCAATACTCATTACACAGCTTTAAAAAGGCTGAGTATTCCGGGGTGGTGAGCCCCATCCTCCCAAATACAACACACAGCCTCAAGCCACCTATTTATTTGGCCAGACACCTCCATCCTTGGAGTTTTCCGGAGAGCCAGACAGGCTGTCCTCCCCCATGGAGCCTCGCAAGCCTTGTCTTTTTTCAGAGAAAAAAAACTCAGTTGGGAGAAATACCAATTGCTCATGGCACAGGAAGGAATTTCAGGCCAGTAATTTTTAATTAGTGAACTCAGTCTACCTTAGGAAGCAAGTTTGAGATGAGAATGAAACGAGGCCCTGGCTCACAGACCTGGAATTACCCATTATGATCCAGCAAATACATCAGGTGATTATATTAAATTTTAGACAATTGTGAGGGATATGATAGTCCTGTTTCCAATATGTGTCCTGAGAACTCCTGAGTCCTGTGACTCCCTACTTATTTTAGGGTCAAATAGTAAACATTAAGAACATCCTTGATATATCCTCAGTTACACACTTGATATTGCTCACATACAGATTTCTTTCCAAGGCTTCCTCTTCCAGCCCAAAGATTCTCCTGCCCAGGGAATTCTTTAATTTTTCTTAATAAAAAAGCAGAAATTTAGACAATATTTAATAAATGGCTCCATGGCTGTCACAGTCCCTTCCTGAGTTCGCTAGGTGCCAAAATTCTTAAAGTGTCCTGAGAAGTTCCATTTCAACAATAAATTCAGACCTACAGAAGAAGCCAATCTTTACGGCTCAGTGGGCTTTAGATCACACTCCATATTCCTTTAAAATCTTCCATAAGGACTTTATCTCGCTTAAAAAAAAAAAATCTAATAAAAGAACTTCAAATATATTTTGTCTTGTGTTGTATAAAGGCTGCTCAAATTCAGTAATAGGGTATCTCCTTGACACAAATTGTATAATTATGTTTTCTTGTGCACAACTTCAGAGTGACCCTCAGAGCTGCTTTTGCACCCAGATCTTCCACCTGGCAAGAAGGGCATGTCGGTGTCTGGCCAGGGGCACCAGCACTGGAGGGAAAAGATCAAAGGCCTATAAATGTGTCAAACTTTCAAATGCAAATCACCTGCCATAACGCCGTTGAGAACAAATCCTTCATTATCACCATTCTGTGAAAGGCTTAAATTAGCTTGAATTGGCTGAAAAGAACAAGAAAAAGAAAGCCATTTATCTTCCTGTGAGCTTTATTACCTTTAGATTTATTTGGCTAATGGTCCAATAGCCCACTAATCAGAATATCTGCATAACAAACTCTTCAAATGATCCATAAATAAAATATGTGATCACATAATGTTAAACTGAGATTTGGGACAACAGGTTATTAAAAGAGTACTTACAATAAGCCGTTCTTTTTAATTGTCAAACTACGAGATTCCATGATCTATGTAGTAGGAATTATCAACCCAATTCTTACCTTGAATTACTTTTCGGGGAATTTTTTAACGTGCACTTCCTAAAGTGAATGTTCTCCACACAGATGCCATACTCATCCCTATTTTAGGCTGTCGTTATTCTGAAAACATAATTACTTTCTTAAAAGGTACTATAAATTGGGGTTTTTTTATAGACAGTTTCGGTATTGTAGTAGAATATTTGATTGATCTAATTGACTAGAAAAGAAAGAGTTAAAAATGAAAATGCACTAAATTAATTTTATTTAGAAGGGGAAAATCCTAGCACTCTGTTTTTAAACAAACAACTGCAGGGAGGTTTTGTTAAGCAACCTTTACTGGAAAGAAGAGGGAGAAGGGAGAAGGGAGAAGGGAGAAGGGAGAAGGGAGAAGGGAGAAGGGAGAAGGGAGAA
The DNA here is from genome assembly GCA_013400135.1 of Rhinoptilus africanus. Classification (NCBI taxonomy): domain Eukaryota; kingdom Metazoa; phylum Chordata; class Aves; order Charadriiformes; family Glareolidae; genus Rhinoptilus; species Rhinoptilus africanus. The sequence goes on from VXBO01005287.1 coordinate 126,863, forward strand.
GGGAGAAGGGAGAAGGGAGAAGGGAGAAGGGAGAAGGGAGAAGGGAGAAGGGAGAAGGGAGAAGGGAGAAGGGAGAAGGGAGAAGGGAGAAGGGAGAAGGGAGAAGGGGAAGAAGAGAAAGGGAAAGGCAAAGGGAAAAGGAAAAAAAGAAGGAAAAGGCTCCGGAAAAGAGGTACATCCTCTTTGATAACGGCGTATCAGCAAACACAAGAATGAAGGTGTATTTGTGCTTGGAGACATGTGGGTGTGATTCCATCACCTTCACTTGGACTTGAAGGTAAGAACACCTACAAATGTCACACATGCCATGATCCCACACAACCATGACCTGTCATCATGCTGTAATCACGATTAGAAAGGTAACAGAGAAGCAGAAGTAGATATTGGAAGGTATGTGCTCAAGTGAAAATGATGGTAGGAGCCAGACAGGGGAGGACAGCGGTTTGGCACAGGTTTATACACAGGCATGCCTTGGGCTCTCCAGGAGGTTATTTCCAAATTCATAACACAAGTGTTTAGGAATGCAGGAATAATATATGCCTTGTGCCACCCCACTGTAGTATCTCCTGCTCCTCTGCTGTACCTCCTAAACTTCTCCATAAAATCAGCAGCACCTTCCTCAGGTCTTCAATAACCCCTCATGCTCCCCCCACACATCCTGCATCTTTTTTGATCTGCCTGACAGACAAAAGATAACCCATGGTACAGCTTTGGGAAGAACGCGAGTGCTGACCACCCAGCTGGCTGTCATCAGAGACACTGCCAATTTCTTTCCACCAGGAAGGCAGGAAAAGTCTTTCTTTCTTTCTTTCTTGAGCAACTGATTAAAAATTTAAAGCCCTGAAACGATCAAATTTGGTTGAAATTGGCCAGTTGTTAAAAAAATATCAGTGAAGGACAAAGGGAATGAAGTCACACGACATAGACAAAGCATCGTTCCATAAGGCTGGAGAAGGACATGGACCTGCTGGAGCAGATCCAGCAGAGGGCCATGAAGAGCATCTCTCCTATGAGGACAGGCTGAAGGAGTTGGGGTTGTTCAGCCTGGAGAAGAGAAGGCTCCAGGGAGACCTTATAATGGCCTTCTGAAGGGGGCCTACAAGAAAGCTGGAGAGGCACTTTTTACAAGGGCATGTAGTGATAGGACAAGGGGCAATGGCTTCAATCTGAAAGAGGGTACATTTAGGTTAGAGATCAGGAAGAAGTTTTTCACTCTGAGGGTGGTGAGACACTGGAACAGGTTGCCCAGGGAAGTTGTGGATGCCCCATCCCTGGAAGTGTTCAAGGCCAGGCTGGATGGGGCTTTGAGCAGCCTGGTCTAGTGGGAGGTCCCTGCCCAGGGCAGGGGGGATTAGAACTGGATGATCTTTAAGGTCCCTTCCAACCCAAACTGTTCTACGATTCTACGCCCATTAACTGGGTGGTGTGGCTACGTTCCCAGAAGACAGTTGATTTCAACCCATCCAGGACAAGAATACATCTGAAACTCTCTATTTATTAAGAACTTCTATGAAAAAGACACTCCACATTCTTCTGGTCTACCCAACAGAACAATAGAGACCTGATTAAGCCTACTACGCAGTAGCTCTGGTTACCTGCTCTCTGGAAACTTTCAGATTTCTATAAACTCAAAAGAATGTCAGAGACTGGCAGCCTCTACTGCTAAGCAAGCTCTCTGGAGAAATGAATTCTCCACAGTTAAACCACAAAAACAACTTAGGTACAGAAAAACACAATTAATATACATGTCCCAGTGCCACAGAGTCATCTGCGCACTGCTAATTGCCCACTCCTTCAGCAGCATCTGATGAAAGATGCTGTCTATGCCAGCAGTGTCTTTCCTAGGTCATATGGAGACACCATCCCCATAACTATTTAGAAGAAATCAGACCATCTCCCACATTTCTAACTGGTAGGTCTTATTTAGTGAAGAGGCCATTCAACAATTACAAAAACTACCAACATGTGAGGCTGGATGAAAAGTCTTACAAAGCCCCTGTACAGCAGGCGTGGACGTGGCGGTAACTCCTGAAGTCCTTTATTCATTAACGTCCCAGACTTTGGAGAATCTGAGCCTGAGCAGAGGGCTCTTTTCCACCCAGCTGCAGACCAAGCAGCAAACTTAGCTCATCAGTGTAGAAGATTAAAAGAAAATGTCTACAAGGTGTTGCAGCAGGTTGAGCGACAGAAGCTTAAAGGCTAAAGCTGCTCTGAGACCAGCTGATTCATGTTGGACCAGAAGACAGCTCAAATTCAACCCGAAATAAGGCCACAAATTCCATGTTTCTGCAGCAGATAAAACCTTGACAGTTTCTAGGCTTTGTGCTATCTTGCCTGTCCGTTATCTGTTACGTGGTACCACTGCCAGGGCAGCACTGGGATGGTGGGACAGAGGGGGAAGACAGCACGGGAATGTTCATCTGGTAAGTCTGCCCAAAAATTTATTCAAAGCAGACCACTCTCACTGTTCCTCCCACCGTGTCCTAAAGAACACCCATAACTTGCCAACCTTTGTCAAGAACCTTTGGTAGGACAACTAACCTGGCTTCGAGCAACACAAATGCTAAGGTACAGCTACTTCTACGCTGTCTTGGCATTAAAAATATCCCTGGTTAGCTTCTTTTCTATCCTTGTATTTTAGTCAGGCAGCTAATTCACTTTAAATATCCATCAGGTGGAATTTTAGGATACGGAGCAAAATTTTCAGTTATATCCCTATTTCCAATTGTGTTCAGTCTTGGAAGTGACAAAATCTCTCCAAACTCATCAAGGGAAATGGGTGTGGGGGGTAGAGACAAGGCTTGGGTTTAAAGAACTTTTAAAGTTTGACATGTGATTAATCTTATTAATTCTTATTACTCTTAAAGTTCAGTGCTGATAGTAGCTACGATGGAGGCTACATGAGCAAGGTAACTAAAGAGCGGTTCTGTCACCCATCGTAATTTTGTTTTCTTGAGAAAGTTAAAGTGTTTTGTTTCCTGAAGCAAAAAGCGCTAAATCTAGCGCTGAGTTTACTGTTTTGTCGGTAGCACTTAGGTTTGTAACAACTCCCAATAATATTCTAACCGCAGTTCCCTTTTATCTGCATTAATTCGGCAGGGTTTGACACCTTTTTAGACATGAAAAGGCTTTATCTTGTCTCAAGTAACAGCTGCCATTCGTCTCTTTCACCCCTTTATTTCCACGCATCTTTCTTGACGCAAGAGCACAGAAGCAAGTCTGTGCAAAGCTTCAATGATAAATAATCTCCTTCTCAAATTCGGAAATTTCTCTGTGAACTAGCAGTAATTTTATCAAATTCATCAAATTTACCAGTCAAGTAGAAATTGGTAAATGCAATGAAAATGGATTTTTCCTTTAGTTAGCATGTTCACACATGCTAGTAAGCATTTCAGTAATATCTTCCAATGAAAAAGGTAAGAGCACACATAGTTTGATAGTGGGATACAGAAATTAAGAGGTGGGTTGGGTTATTTTTACATTATACTTTTTGTTACTTTCTATGTATGTATTCCATGTAAACAGTATTTATTTTCCTTTCTGGTTGATTCCCCACAGACCTCAAATAGGGAGTTACAATCACAAGGAATCCCTTTGTTAAGCAATGCTCAGTAACTTTGCATCTAAGTAGATGCTTAATATTTCTTATAAGTAGAAATAATGACATTTAAGACTGCTAAGACAGAACCTACGGATCTGCCCTGTACCTCTGCAGGAATGATTCAAGCTAGAGGGATGCTGACATCAGACGTGATAAACCAGGTGAAGAACTCCAGCTGGTACAGTACTTCTACAGAAAAAAATTTCAAAAAAGTATGTGAAAAACAATGCAGCTTTTACTTGCCCCATCCCCAGAGCAGATATAGTTTTATTATTTTAGATGAAGCACCCTGATACAGCATGTTTGGGCTGACTAGGACAGACAATAAATGAAAATATATTCAGGGGCATCGGGCTGATGCATCACATTCACTTACACTTACAGCCAGTTTAACATAATCCTGTAAGAATATCTCCTGCAGAAGGAAGTTACCTGTTACACCTACACAAGTTATCTAAACATTTTCTCCAAGAGTGCAAGAGGTTGCAAAACGGTCAGCTTTGGCACAGTAAAAACACTTCCAGAGAAGAAAAATCATCCCTAATCCTTAGACTGAGTAAATTGCAGAAAGATGAGAAATCAAAACACTTTAAAAACTGTAATTTCCCTTCTGTATTGAATAACAAGTTTAATTCAAGCCAACAGTCATCCCCAGTGATAAATGTTCTTGTGTTTATTTGCTGCAATGAGCAGTTACAGCCTAAATGAGAGAGGGCATCCTATACAGTTTTTTTCACATCAATCGTTGCTTCTAAAGTACTGGTAGAAAACTTATACAAATTGAGATGCAGTGCAAATGAAAAAAATTGAAATTTTTCTGCTTTTCATGCTTGAACTGCATCTACGAGGCCAGATTTATTTGTAGCAAAAAATGAGCAACACAGTCATTTTTTTTTGTCTGCAGTTCTTAATATCTTATTTCTTGCTTCCATCATCTGCAAAACACGAACTCACCATAACTCCAGCACAGGATTTTCAGCGAATCATTCATTAAAGCCGTCACCCCAGCCATATTTGGAAAACAACCAAAAAACCCTCCAAAAGCCACTCTAGCCCCCAATTCTAAACAAAAGCCTATAACACAAACCCCTACACTGTGGGTGAAATTGTACGATTCCTCCAGCAAGAGAGAGCATTCTCACACACTGGGAGCGAACAAAAGTGAGGTTACATGATGTTAGCCTTTTTATTCTTGAAAAGTCAAACTCTTGATTCCAACTTCCAGTATTCAAAAATCAGCAGCAAGGAAAAGACTCATACATAACCAAAAAAAAAGTATTTTTCCACAAAAAATGGTCTGATCTCTCCACTACTGACCACTGTGTAAGGAATCTCTCCATTTATGGTCCCCAGGTGACTGCTACTCTTACTCTCCCCTTAGCAATTCTAATTTTCTAGCTATTCAGATCTCTCACATCAGCTGGGTGGTAAAAAGTCTCCAGAACAGAGAGACCATCTTCAAAACTGAAAGTAAGCTTGCAATATTTTGGATTTTTTCTGCTCCTTTCCACAATACATTTCTCATTTGGAAATAAACTTTCTCCATCTGCCCACAGAGGAAAATAAGAAACTACCACTTTGGCTAATTACAGATTGCATTACCTATATATATTATATATATTTTTAAGAAAAAAAAAAATATGCTCCAAAATAGAAATGTTTGATTAAAACAGCCATCAAATTTCCTTAGATATGACAGCTATAAACCCAGAATATCCTTACATGGCTTATTCCACTCTTTGGAAGATCCACACACTCAAAGAACAGTTTAATATAGGGCATGACAGATACAAATTTAGCTGCCCTGCAAGGTACATCTGCTGTGTGTCTCTATCTGGTCCTTCAGAGATAATCAACACAACCAGCAACTCGGGATTTGAAAACCCACTTTAAAACTAGGAAAAATTAAGTTAGTGGAGCAGAACGGAAAATTTCAGTTGGAAAGAGCTGTATCACTTTGTCTTACCAAGAATACCCAGCTGCAGTGCAGGCACTATTTTAGTAAGTCTGTTTTTATAAGCAGAAGGACTAACAGCTGTACACATCTTCACAACTGGCTGGGAAAAAACCCTTCTGCTTTCATAACTAAAGCCCCTTGCTCCCTTGTATGCTATATCCCGATGCGTATCTGAACTATCAAGTTCAGAATGCAATCAAGTCCAGAATAACTGGCACTTGCCTATAATGGGCTATTTGCCACTTTTGCTAACATTTTAGTTTCAAATTTTAGCACCAGTACGTGGTACTTCAGAGCACTTCTTATTCATCAAAACTATGTCCACTTAAAATCGACAGAGCACACTGCAGAAGCTTTGAGAAAACACTCTGTGAGAGCAGAAGGTTCAGAGTTAATTGTTACCATAATTTCATGGAGAACCTAATTGATTTTGATTCTTCTTTTTAGTCTTTCAGAGAGGGGAAGGGGACTGTCTGCCCATGCGTAAGTCGGAACAGCACCTTCTGCTCGTTGCAGGGGACCAGAACCTGACCTCTCAAACGGTTGCCCTGGACTTTGGACACAATCGACTTCCCCAACAGAGGGTGGTTTTGGAGATACTTGCAATGACAAACTGTTACCAGCTTTTTTAACACAGCTCTTTTTCTTCTCCTCTTTAATTATAAGGGCTGAGTCACTGTTTGTTCTTTTGCTAGTAACAGCATCACTCCTTTCCTTTGTGAAACGTTTCTTAAACTGGCCGGGGTTCAGTTGACTGTTCTGCTGCTTATAAATCCGTTTTTTATTCATATTGTCATCATCACTGTCTTCACTAGAAGAACATCTGTTCTGACACACACTCTTTTTACAGGAACTTTTCCAAGTAGTTTGAGTACAAGCTTTTTTAATGTGACAGTCAGTTACAACATCTGCTGGCTTTTGAGACGCTGGAAGCACTTCACACCCCGGATGCAGAGTCTCTGTTGTTTGCCCACCAAGGGCTAGAGGTGTTGAACTGGTTATATTATGGTCTTTTTGCATCATTTCAGCCAGGCTGTCAGCTTTTTTGTACTGATGTTGATAAATGCGTATGCTGGATTCCCTTGAATAGTCTTCTGATAGCACATTTTCACTTTCCTTCACTAGTTTTATTAACTGACATGAGGAAGAGATACAATCTTTATCATGATTCCACGTTTCTTTTGTTGGTTTAAAAGATTTCAAAGACTCCAGTTGCATTACACCTTCAGACAACAAAGGCTTCGATGGAATAGAAGTCTTCTGAAGTATTCGCTCACTTAAAGACCACTTCTCAATTTGACCCACAGCATCACCAGAAATCACACCAATTGCAGAATGATGTTGATCAGACTGCACAGCATCAGAATATTCCGAGCTGTTCCTTACTGTTTCATGACCTAGTGCATGTGAGTGTTTCATGTATGTAGTTAACTCAGCTGCTGGATCATGGGTATCACCCCCGGGGGCTGATGAAGCGCTGAAAGAGCTTCCTTCCCAATCGATACTGCTCAGTTGTAGACCAGCTATTACAGAGGAAGAGGATGTCCCTGAATGTTCAGTAAGTTGTGCTGCCAATACAGACGAGTCAGTCAGCGTACTCTGTGAGAGCAAGTAAGGTGATGCAGTCGGAGGAAGAGCAGCTGCTGATGCTGGCGTTTGAAGAGTTGTTATACAGGAAGCTGCAGCCAACACTACATCTTTTGACTCAGTACTTCTCTGGTGTATCTGGTCTTCTGCAGGAGTTTCTGTATCTGATGTGGAGTCTTGCACAGGAAGAATTCTACATCTAGATTTTAAATTCATTTCAGACAGAAGATCACTAACTTCATCATAAACATTTGGTAATTCCGTTTCTTTTGGCCTGTCTTTCCTGTCTGAAAAAAATAAAAAGGGCATATCAAAATGTCATATTAAACACAGGTCAGATGTCCTAGTGCTGAAGTATAAAACAGTAGGAGAAAAGCACAGCCCCTGCAAGATATCATGCCCTGATCTTCACAAAACACGATATTGCTCAACAGTGGGAGAAACGTTTGTTGCTTTTGCTTCTTGTATTCTGGCAAGACCCCTAAGTTCCTAAGAAATAAGCTTTTGGACTTACTTTTCTGTTTCTTCTTCATAACTTCTGACTTTTCCGCTTGATAAAGAGCAACAACATCAGGATAAGCAGCCCGAAACAAAGACTCCTCTTCTACTGTGACTACAAACAACTCTGCAGGCTCATCTTCTGCATCAACATAGTGTTCTAAAAAAATTAATGAAGGTACATTAGACATGTATATACACTAGGCATATATATACACACATTTCAAAGTAGGGAGTAAGGAAAACAAAGAATAAAAGATTTATCTGAGTACAAAGAAGGTATGTGAAAAGGTCAACAGTACGACGTTTGATTTAGCTACAAGTAAAGTCTTTTTCTTCTTTGCCAGTCTCCTGGCTCAAATGGGCACACTAAAGGTAGAAGTCTGTCAGCACACAAAAACGTCTAGCTAGTAAATAGTCACAGCTGCAGGTACACAGTGAAATAAGATATGAAATGCAGAGCCCAGGTCTTATTAACAGTTACCAGAAAAAGTACCATTGCTTCTACTCTCAGAGTATGTGAAATGTGATGCACATTTTCTATCGTTTTCATTGAAGTTTCCAATCTCACCCACATTTCATTTCCTCATAATGTTGTTAAACTCTTCTCTTTAAAGCATGCTTTTCTCTTTTTCTATGAACTGTTCTGTTCTATAATGTACATAGAAACCAGACCAACCTGGCTTTTGCCATTCAATTTCAAAACAAGGAATTCCATTTTTAACACGTCTCTTGACTATCCTGTAAAAACAAGAATAAGCCTGTTAAGTTATTTTGTTTAAACAGGAAATTAAAAATCTAAATTATTTAAAATAATTCAGTACTCTAATTTTTAATGACTCAGAGGTAAAAATATTCTTGTAATAGAAAAATTAATACATCTTTTAGAAAATGCACTATTTCTCTAAGTTATGCAGTAAAATTTTGGGTCTAGATTTGAATATTAAAAGCTTTTTTTTAAAACGATACAGCTCAGAGAAGCATAACAACAAATCAAAAAACTATTCTGTAACAGACGACCATAACAGAGACTCCTACAAACATCAGTTTGGTATCTTCAACTACGCCACTGAGAAGGCTGTTGCCATGGACAGTTTTTTCTGAATGACCAGACAGGGTCATTTATATCTTTTGCGCGAGAGTATGAAGAAAGATAAAACATAAACTGAGGAAGGACAATCAGTCTTTACGAGATTTTTCTAAAAACATTATCTATACATCAGTTTAATAGGTTCACACAGAACATGTGAAGAGGCTCCTGCTATATCACTTCTGCATTTTTAAACACTTGTTAGCAAAAGAAATCTAGAGCATGCATGACCTATCTTTTAAACTCTTGAAACACTAGAAAGTGTTATATATGGAGGATGTCAATTAACTCATTCATCAAGGTAAATGCTGGTAATCTATCTAGCCAACCCATTTAAAAAGCAGCCCCCAACCAGTCTCTCCACTCTTCTGAAAGATAACACTGAACAGAACAGCTTCTCCAAGAGATTATAACACATTAAACCCAGAAGAGAAACTATCACATTGCTACTGAATGTTCTTCTGTGCCACAAAGTTAAGATCTATCAAAACTGGAACAGCATCAAGGAACATGGGAACACTACTACCCTTCTTGCAATACAAGAATTTTGGGAGGGAATTTGGGTTTCATTTGTGAAGTGAAGTCATCAGATACCAAAACTGAAGTAACAATTCCCTTCATACAGTGAAGTTAAGTTCAGACTTGTCAAGAGACACTGTAGATTCTAAAAGCTTACATAAGGTTAGGAAGGATCAGATCATTAAAAAAAAAAAAAGATACATTGAGGGCTGACAGAATAAGGTAGTACTAATTCTGGCTCAGAAAACCCCTGGGTAACAGAAACCTGTGTGACAGGAAAATATTCTAGGGGAAAGCACTTACACGCTTATCCTGTTATTTTTTCTGCTGCATATTTATTTTTAATAGCAGGATACTTGGCCATTTTTATATTCCCAAACGCAGCAGTCCTGAATGAAAACGCCATTTTGAGAAGAAGGGGTAGCAGAATAGAACCGTAAGGCAATGATTTCAGCAGACACATTGTACAATGACAGTCGGTGGGGCTGATAAGAAATCAGAGACCATGACTGAATCTGCAGATCCTCATTTCTAAGCCTAGGCTCTTCGAATCACAGAAGTCAATTAAACTTCTGCTAAGAACCTGAGTGGAAGATCAAACCTGTAACGCTAAATCTCACGTGCAGATCCAAGGAAACAGAAGTAAACATAGGGAAAAGAGGGTACTGTCAGTTAGAATGAAGAGAAACTACTGTATTTAGAACTAAGAGAAACTACTACATACATTACTTTTTGCAGCAGTAGTGTAAGAATCGGTGTACAGATCTAAACTTCTACCTCTATTCAAAATGAGCACAAAGCTTGCAACAGAGATGGAAGAAAACTATTATATTTCCATAAAAAAAAAGACAACCCATAATTTTCATCCAGCAGCAGAATTAAACATATAAAGTTCAAGAAATCAAGCTGCATTACCGTATTGCCTGCAGTTGTTTTGAATCAATGAATCCAGACTTCCTCTGGATCATATCATAACGTGTCAGCAGTGCTAACAGTTTCTTACAAGCGTAATGTTTGTTCCATTCCATCTTCCCAGAAGCAAAGATCTGTTGGCATAAAAAACCACCCCAAACTTTAAAATTTTCTTATCCTGTTAGATATCATGCTTAGACAGCTATGTAGTAGGGACACAGGACTGAATATTTAAAATATCTAGAATGCTTTTATACATTAGTGTAAATGCCTCATGGCATCTCACTGACACGGAAGTCATCCATAACACAGCAGATTCATCAGCTGTCAACAGTCAGCCAAAGGAACAGTTGTGTAGTGGCAGCAGGTGGGATAACACAGTTCCTGGACACCTGATCAGATTCAGATCAGTTGTGCAAGGAGCTGTGAAAATTACAAATTTTGCATGTGAGAGAAGGATGACCATGGATTTTCATTAAAGCTGCACTGCTCAACCACAGTCTATTACGCTGCATGTAATTCTCACATTGTCATCAGCCCTGGAAAAATGAAACGATGCAAAAGATCTGCTTTCACCAATAAATACCAAATAAAGATCATTCTTAGAAAAGCATATATTAATACCCTGACCCTCCCCCCCCCAAAAAAAAACCACCAAAAAACCACAAACAAAACATGCCCAAAAAGCCTCTTGAGATATTTATTCTTTTTACTATGGACAGAGGAAAAAGTTCAACCACTTCTGAGCTTCGTGCACTTTGAAATAAAGGGCCTCTGAACTTGAAAGCTGGCAATATTGTGCTAAACACTGGAACAGGCTTCCTAGAGAGGTGGTTGATGCCTCAAGCCTGTTTTAAGAGGCGTTAGGACAAGGCTGTTAATAAGAAGTTTTAACTTGGCCAGCCCTGAACTGGTCAAGCAGTTGGACTAGCTAATCGTTTTAGGTCCTGTACAACTGAAATAGTCTATTCTATTTTATATACAAGCTTGCTAATTTGGGAAACCAGGCAACATTCAGAATAAAAGCCACTCTGCTTGTAATATACAGAAGTTGGTTATCTCAAAGATACAAAAAAAACCTCAACAAACCAAAACAAAAAAATCACTGAAAAGAAGTCCACGATCATGACCTGCTAAGACCCAAAGTCACCATACATGCACTCTCAGTATGACGACGAAACAAGTATGAGTAAAAACAAGAAATGTATTTGCTGATACCTTTATAAAAGGTGAGTGAAAACAAAAAATTATTAACATGCCTGAAGCATGAATTATGCCATATAATCATATAGTACTGTATACACTATACAGAATATGCAGTACTCAGCAACCCAATCTAGTAATACGGAACAGTGAAAAACGTGGCAAGTGACCTTTTTTGCACTTTCTTCCACTTTTCTACATACATTTTTACATCACTGATTTTTTTCAGCCTTCAATTTTAGGCTTTCAAAAAATGAGGTATATTAAGAAGTTGTAGCAAGATTCTTTAATTCTTATTTTCAGTAAAATTACCAATGAAGATCAAAATTATCATATACCTTCCTTACTAATACACAAAAAAATTACAGAGCTGATCCAGGATTTTGTTATATACCTGAAAGGACAATAAATTTGGCCTTTGGCATTCCTTTATCTTGACCAATTTATTCTTGTTTATAAGAAATTCTTGGATAACCTTGAGATAAAACAAAAAAGAGACAGTTTAAGAGAGGGCAGAAAGCTGAAATTTCACTTAATTGATTAAAAAGAAGTTATCTTTAAATAGGCTTGTTACCTCAGAAAATGGAAAGCCCTCACAACTGTTAGCTTTTCTGCAGGTAAAACAAATGTGTTAGGGACCGAACACAAATGGGGAGGATGCAGAATTTAAACTCTCACCCTGCACACAAACGCAGGGAAAAGCAGTTCAATTTTCAAGACATTCCTACTTTCTGATATTGTCCTCCACTGCACTTGCTTGTTTCAGTCGCTCTAACTGATGCCATTCACAAGGGCAGCAGTATTTGGAGTCACTGGGTTTGCAGGATCTAGTGCTTTCACAGAATTTACATCCGCTGTGCTCATGTTCCTTGTAAGATCCTACAGAAGCAGACGCACAAAGCGTAAGGAGAAAAGAGGTTTCCAAAAATCTCCAAATATACAAAGCTAATAGTACAAATACAAAGCTCAGAGCACATATGAATCTGACATGAGAAGCAGCTGTAAGCAGGTCCGAGTGCATCAGCTGTATTTATACATTTATAGTGAAAACCGACAAATACAAGCAAGCTTTTTTTTTTTTTAAGACTTTTTCCCCCAAAGTTTCAGACCTCATGCTAAATACTTTATTACCTAAAAAACTACACAAGAAGTCCGTGACATCCTGTCAAATGTATGTAAGTAACATACTTGAAACAAGCTTTTCCTTCTCCAAGTGATAGGTTTAAATAAGTTCACTGCTGAAAGCTGCTGCCAAAATGACGTTCCTTAAGATTAATTTCTTTTTAGAAAAGACTGCAGTAAAACCCAGCAATGCTAATGTATTCAATCCTCTTGATGCAAGATCAATTCAGGCAACTAAAGAAACAGTTGCTTGTCAGTATAACACGCATATTTTATTGATAATGTTAGAAGAGCAAATATGTGGGATCACACAACAGCACCATGATAACATCCCATCTGCTATAAACTAGTTTCACATTTGAAGAAAGGTAGTCCCCAGCCTCAAAAATATTTATATACTGTACTGAAAATGTGAAGACAGTCCAGAAGCTGAATGACAAAAGGAATTTCTAATCCTAGTCATAAAAAAAGCCCAAACCCAACTAAACAAAAATCCCCACCCCAACTCCACACACCTAGAACAAAAAGTCAACAATTAAGCTAAAAATAAAATCCAGCACTTTTCACACTGACCTGGATGATGGCACTGAGAACAGTGAGTTACCCTTTTAACAACCAAAGGTGGATTATTATCATGCTGAAATTCTTTCCATTGCTCAAACCTAAAAGGATGATATTAAAAGGATTAAGAAATATTTTTAACTTTCATACTTAAAATAAACTACTAAAAAATACTCCTTTTATACTTCTCAGGCTTCTAAGAGTTTTCCAATTTACGAAAAAGATTCTTTTTTACAGTATGATTCTTTTTTAAAATATGATTGTTGGATTTCCAGTATTGATACAGACATCATGACTGCAAACATGGAAAGCATTTGGTAGCTCATGTCCTGATCCACCACCCAACTGAAAAAATAAAATTAAAAAAAAAAAATCTCTCGTCAGACCTCATGACTTCCCTTCCAAATATCAGCACATATCTGCTAGCTCAAGAGCTAGGAGTCAGCTAATGTTTCACGGAATTAATAAGCTTGGGCTAGCAAAACACAGAATTCATTTAGCAAATATAAAGTAAGGAATGTGGTAATCTCCCCCTTACTCCCCCGCCCCAATGAAGTATCACAAACACTGTCTTGGAGCTGAAGTACTTACCAGCAAGACTTTGAACAAAATCACAGTACTTTAAGTACTTCAGCACGCAACATAAGTTTTCACTTTACCTTTGCAGTAAGTTTTGACCCCGCAAAGTCTCAATTAACTTTAAAGCTTGTTCTTTACCAACTCCTGGAACGCCCTATAGAGACAGAAATATGAAACATTATTTAATGACAAACAGAAAGTATTCAGATTTTAATAAAAACTGCCTTCATAGTATTATGAGACAACTGACAAAAATGGTCTCAGATGCCGAGACTAAATTGAGAAAAATAATTTTTGACCAAGTTCTAAAGTCAGAAAAGGTGACAGATTACAGCTGTCCTACTAGTGTAACACAGAAGCTGCATAAAATGCTCTTATGCTCAACAGCAGCTCAGATAAAACAAGGCAGAGAAAGAAGGCAGTAGAAAACAATAGGAAGAGAAGCTTTGTTTGTTTTGTCTTCCTTCTTGCTCTCTGCAACAGGACAACACTATAAAATACTCGTAACATTCTTGCCAGCTAACTGCCAGAGTGCAGTTTTGCAGAATTATCTTGGAAAGATGAGACGAAGACAAATCTTTTGGATTTTAGAATGAAAAGGATGGAACTTAAGAGACAGAAGCAAAAAGCTTTCACTCACAGAAAAGAGATGCTTTATGACAACAGAAACAACTTTTAATATTTGAAGAACTCACTTATGCAAAATCAATTCTGAGAGGTGACAAAAAAAAGGTCATCTAGTCCAACCTCTGCAATGAGCAGGGACATCTTCACCTTGATCAGGTTGCTCAGAGCCCCGTCCAACCTGATCTTGAATCCTTCCAGGGAAGGGGCACCTACCACCTCTCTGGGCAACTCTTCCAGTAGCTTGGCAACTACATCAGCCGATTCCCTCAGGACTCTGGGATGAATCTCGTCAGCTCACATACAATTCCGTATGTTCAGGCTCCTCACATGGTCGCAAAGCTGCTCTTCTCTTACAGTAGGAGGGACTCTGCTCCCCCAGTCCCTGCCTTGAGGTCAACCCACTCAAGAGGTGTGGGAAAAGAGGCAGTGAAGACCGAGGCAAAAGAGTTGTTGAGTACCTCACCCTTCTCCTCATCCGTTGTTACCAGTTTGCCAGTCTCACTCATCTCAGGGGGGTACGCTCTCTTTGACCTTCCTTTTCTGGTTGACATACCTGTAGAAGCCCTTCTTATTATTCTTTGCATCCCTTGCCAAGATCCGCTCCAGCTGCACCTTGACCTTCCTGACTCCATCCCTACACAACTGGGCAGCATCTCTACGCTCTTCCCAGGATACCTGACCCTGCTTCCACTGCCTGTACATCTCTTGCTTGCCCTTTAGTTTGACCAGCAGGTCTCTGCTCAGCCATGCAGGTCTCTCGCCCTGTCTTTCCTGATTTCTTACCCCTGGGGATCGAGAGCTCTTGTGCATCCTCAGAGATCTGCCAGCTCTGTTCTGCTCCCTTGTCCCTGAGGGAGTTTCCCAGGGGGTCCTACTGACTAACTCCTTTAAGAGCTGGCAGTTTGTTTTCCTAAAATTCACAGTCCTGACTTTACTCTTCCCCTGACCCATATCGCTCAGGACTGTGAACTCCACCAGTGCATGATCACTGCAGCCCAGGCTGCCTCCAGTCAGCTCACTTAGGTCCAGTATTGCCTCTCCTCTGGTGTAGCAGTCTATTACTTGGCTTAAGTAGTTATCTCTGATGCACTCCAGGAGTGTCCTGGACTGCCTACAGTTCACTGAGCTACTTTTCCAGCAGATGTCGGGGCAGTGAAGTCCCCCAGCAGGACAAGAGCCTGCAAGTGCAATGCCTCCTGTAGCTGGAGTAAGGTGGCTTTGTCAAGAGGCTCCCCTTAATCTGGTGGCCCGTAGTAGACACCAACCACAAGGTTCCCTTTGTTGACTTTGTCTCGTATTTTTATCCATAGGCTTTCAACCTGCTCATGGCTATTCTTCCAAGACAGCTCTTCACACTCTATCCTACTGAAAAACCCAAAACTGTGGTGGTGACACCAGCCTCAGAGTGGCATAATAAGAGAGTGGGCCCATCTGTTTCTTTCAACGTCACTGCCTGCAACTGTAATGAGAGAGGAGAAAAAACCCCTGTCCTCCAGGTTCCTTTACCAACCATCCCCAAGCCCTGAAGTCTCTTTTGATCCCCCTTGGACTACATATTGCAGCTTTATCGCCTCCCACATGGAAGAGCAGCAATGGGTAAGAGTCTGAGGGCTGCACCAGACCAGGAAGTTTCCCAGTGACGTCTGGGCCCCAGGGAGGCAGCAGACCTCCTTAAGAGGAGGGTCTAGGCGGCGTATTGGACCCTCTGCCCCTCTCAGTAGGGGGTTGCCTACAAATATATTATGTCTTTTCTTCTTCGTGGAGGTGGTTGTGATATGGGGGGTAGGCCTTTCCAACCTTGGTGGTACCTCTGGTGAAGATGGACCATCATCTGCATCTTCATACACTGACTGGCCTTTTGTCAAAATGCAGAAGTCTTCCTCAATACACTGCCTTGAAAACTATAAACTACAAGTACCTAATAAAAAAAATTACATTGCTTACCTTTGGAAGATAATCACAACCCAGAAGAACACCTAGCCCAATCAAAGACTCTCTGTCACAACCAAGCTTCTCCTTAATAGAGGACATTGTGTAACAGTCAAGAACTGGATCCTGCAAGAGAAATTGATCATACATTTTATTTCTGTAACATCAGGGAAGGAACTGCCCCGAGTCACATTTAACTGCTATTGCTTACCCACCCCTATTCACCTATACCTGCAGGAAATGGGTCTATCCCCTAAGAGGTGTCTGAGAGCAGAAATAAAAAAGCAGCAATTAAAATTCATAATGTAATGCATGGACACTACATAAATAACTGCAGTTATGGAATTTCAAGTTGTAAGTATGAGCATCAACTGTTCAAAGAAATTAAAATAAGCCAAAGGGGTTTTTATTGCTTACTACCTGTAGAAAAACTGTGGCAAAATTAATATTATGTAGTAACTTACACAGCCACTGTTATCTCAGGAACTGCAGTTTTTAAAATCTGTCAATATTTTAATGTGCTACTTCAGTAAAAAAAAGAAAAAATAATTGTTACCTAGCATATTAGACATGAGCTAAAGGAACACCTGAAATTTTGAAGGGTTGAGGGACTCAAACACACCAACATGAAATCAAGATTAACATGAATTATAACATAGGATACTGCCTCCCCTAAAAACCCCACGCAAGCTGACAACCCTAAATAATCTAGTTTTCCAGAACAGATACCCTTGACAGACACACACCTACATAAATTATTTTTTTGATGTTGACTTAGGTATGTAACAAAGCACATCTGAAAAACTGAGGCCACCTTCATTTTTGGTGATAAATAACAAGGAAGTTGAATGAAAGAAAAGAACCAACTCAAGATAGAACCCAAAAATGGTGCCATCAAAGCAAATCACCTTCCACTGGCTTTTTTTTTTTTAAAGAGTTAATTGTTCAGTGCTTTTTTTTTTCTGTTCTATTGATTTTCTCCTATTACTGAAGGATTTCCTCAACAAGTCTTCCTGATGAACACTACTTAAAATTCCAACCCAAATACCCATTTTCCTACACTTCCTTGTTAGATTCACCAGACAGAACACATGCATTCCTATCTCTGATTTATAGAGAAAGTCTAAATTCCGGAAATATGGGGTTGCCTTTTGCCAGCTCTGGAAAGTTGCATTCCTAACAAATGAACACTTCAGCCCAAGGTCATAAATTGATTTGTTTTTTTGAATGACCACAACAATCGATTGTTATACAGATGTACAATCCCTACACTATTCATGTTCAACTGGAGACTAATAGTATTAAGTATATTCATAATAAAACAAACCTGTAGGATGCAAGTGTGTGAACACTGTTATTAGACCCAGGAGGCTGACCACTCCTATATGTCCCTAACAGAAAATTTACAGGAAGCAACTATTTCACTCAAATTCTCCACTGTAGAGGAGGAAAGCGGAAAAAAAGTTTGATACTTAGCTTTATATTACACATCAGAGGACAGTACAAACACAGATACTAATACCCTAAGTGTTCCTCAATTGAGTTGTTTTCTTCTCACAACCAATACACAGATTGCTAGTGAATCAAACGCAATGTTCCCATCTTAGAATTACTATTTTAAACAAACCCAGCTACTAAAGGGTAAGTGCAATCATATCTAAGTAATTGTTTCAACTCCCTTCTTCCCATTTGCATTTTTTGGGAAGAGTCTAAAGAGAAGGTGAGAATGGGATGAGATACGTTACCTTAGCATTCATGGCAAAGTTCCTATAAACGGTTTGGGCTCCATATAAGAAGACATCTCCATCATTGGTAATGCAGCCGTCAACGTGTCCTTCTGCATTTAGGTAAGCACACATCGCCTCTGCTTCCCCGACTGCTTGAACCCAAGGAACACCTAAACACTCCAGCAGTTCAAGACACTAAACGAAGGAATCCAAAAGGAAAGGGAGACCGAATGCTGAATTACATCACTTATTAGAATGCGTTTTCTCAGAAACAAGTGTATACAAAACCTGCGACCACTGCACTGTCTATACAACACTATGTTAATACAAGTGCTACTGTAGGAGAAATACAGTTTACTGTAACAGTCAAAAGAAATATCCAACTAAGAGCAAAGTATTAATTACAGGACTTGAAGACAGCATGGTTAAGGATTACTCCTTCAGAGATCTTTACACTTTAAATGGGTATTTAGGATGTTTTCAAAATAAGAGTAACAAAGTAATATTTATCTTTGTAAAACAACACTGTTTACTCAAGTGGTAATACTGGGCTAGCACTGACATCTTTCAACAGACACCAGACTCCCTGAGAACACCAAGCACGACAGTTCAGTGCTGCTGCCCTAGTAAGGCTGGCTCACAGTATAAGACTCAAAGGGTTGCAACCAACAGCTCCACCACGTCCAAGTGGAAACCAGTGGTGAGTGGTATTCCTCAGGGGGCAGTACTGGGACTGGTGCTATTTAACACCTTTGTCAGTGACACAGACAGTGAGATAGAGTGCACCCTCAGCAAGTTTGCCAACAACACCTAACTGCATGGCACCAGCTGTCAGCAAGCTGGAGGGAAGGGATGCCATCCAGAGGGACTTGGACAAGCTCAAGAAGTGGGCCCATGTGAACCTCATGAGTTTTAACTAAGCCAAGAGCACGTCCCCTATCAGGACACGCTGAGAGAGTTGGGGTTGCTCAACCTGGAGAAGAGAAGGCTCCAGAGAGACCTTGTAACAAACTTCAAGTACTGAAAGGGGGCCTACAGGAGAGATGGGGAGGAACTCAATATCAGGGAGTGGAGCAATAAGACGAGGGGTAACAATTTCAAACTGAAAGAGGGGAAATTTATATTAGATATCAGGAAGAAGTTCTTTACTGTGAGGGCAGTGAGGTACTAGGACAGGTTTCCCAGGGAAGTTGTGGATGCCCCATCCCTGGAGGTGTTCAAGGCCAGGCTGGATGGGGCTTTGAGCAGCCTGGTCTAGTGGGAGGTGTCCCTGCCCAGGGCAGGGGGTTGGAACTAGATGATCTTTAAGGTCCCTTCCAACCCAAACCGTTCTAAGATTCTAAGACATACTGCTATATACTCATATATACTTCTTACAAATTTCAGGGAAAATAATTTACTTTAGAATTCAAGAATAAAACATGAATTAATACATTTAGCCTGTTGATGCCGTGAGCATCTATAAATTCTATTTCATAAAATTCTGGTCAAACCGTTAAATGTCTGGAACAATGAATGAAAAACAAAATTGCTGAACAGGAGGTCTTTGCAGCCAGATTTGTTTCAACCAGCGATACGAAGAAGTCTTCCTTTTAGCCTAATCCAGTAGGTTTCCAACAAGTATATCCTCTTAGCTATACAGCTAACCAGTCATAGATCTAGCTCACAAAACGGTAAAACACATTAACTTAGCTGGTGTACATAGGTACACAACACAGTTCTGTTTTCAACCTAGAAAAAAAAGAAGTATCAATACTAACACTATTTAAGAACAAGAAAGTTTAATTTCTGTAATAAACACCCAATTATGACTGTGGCTCACAACAGCATTACATGCACAGGAACATATCAAACAAGAAAACATTCTAACCTCTTCTACAACAACAATTAAGAGATGCCATAACCCCTAATTTCAAAGGCATATATTCCCTCAAAGATCAAATACTTTTGAAATTTGTTGCATAGTAACTATTAATTCTTTCAAGTTCTTGGATTTAATTTGGTTAAGATTTCTTCCTATGGCGTTAAAAATACTAAAACACAGGCCTCAACTACTCACCTCTTTTAAAATTGCTTTAAATAAAGATCTCCCCGTTCTTGCAGCTCCAACTTTCTTTGAAGGTCCATAGCGCATCTCGTTCCTCTTACTCATAGTGTCTGCTTTCAACTTGGGAGCTTCTCCTTCCATGACAAACACTAGTTTAATTCCCATTGATGTCAAGAAAGAGAACCGAAAAAATAGATTTCTGCAATAAAGCAAAGAGTTCCATAGGCTGCAGAATTAGCGAAGCCCGATTTCTTCAGAGGTTTTCCTTACACTCCTCATCCTACCCCAGAAACAATCTTAGCCTTCTCTCCACCTTTTATGAGTCCCTCACCCCCCAGGCTAATTTATTCATATCCCTGCCTTTGGTTGAAGTTGTTTTACTCCGAATTTGTAACAGATTTACAAAATTCCCAAGAAAATACCACATAAGGACAAGAAAGATATTTTTAGGTGTAAAGATGTAAACAAATTTAAAAGGCTTATTAAAAAACATGCAATATCCAAAGTCTGCTTCCAAACACATCCACACTGATTCTTTCAGATCAATTTTTAATCCAAAGATCTATCAATACAGGTAACTCAGATTCTGAAGTGACTGAATGCTGTGATATTAGACAGACTCATGAATACCATGACAATTTAGTTGATGGGTGGAATTTTGCAAGGCAGCAATAACAACTCTTTGGTAAAGAGAGCAGTAATATGAGACAGCATATGCTTTTTCCAGTAATTCCAGGATCAATCTTTCAAAAAGAATAGACCAAACATTTATATCTCTTCAATTGACATGGAAAGACCATTGCACTAGACTTAATTCTATATATTGGCTGTTGGTAAAAAAGGATAAGGTGATCTTTCAAGGTCAGTTCTGTTTTCACAAATGAGATAAAAATCAATCACTTACAGTAAGTTTCTTGAAAATTCTTCAAAACAATTTAATTTCCAACTGCCTGAAAACATTTCTTTTTTTTTTTTTTGGTATAAATGTGTTCATCCCTTTGCCTTGCTTTGGAAAGACTGCATAAGAGATCTGGATCGATGCTTCCATTTCACTGCATACAGGACATCCTACCAGAGGGAAGTAATGACTTTGGTCATGCTTCAGGTTTTAGTTAATTATCCGTTTGGCATCATGAGCATAACTTAAGAAATTATTCCCAGAAGATGCTGGTATTTCGTATCGGCTGAATTCAATAGAAGCCACAGGAATGTCTAGCGGCAGCTAGTAGCTCAGTATTCTTGAGCTAACCAGTAAGAGATCACTTATGAAAATTTGTATATATTTTCATTTTTCTCAGCATCACTTGCAGAAAACAAAGCTTTAAAGTTACAGATGCTTATATTTGCTCATCCTTTAAGTATATGATTCATTTAAATTAAAAACATACGTATTCTCCAAGGTTGTTCATAAGCCTGAGGAATTATTTAAACACATTTAATTCAACGTGGAGTCTAACTAGAATTTTAATTTATAAGCCAGATCAGGGTAGAACATGCACAACCCAGCATGCTCTGAACTGTCTAGCATCCAAGCTGCTGGGGTAAACAGTTGAAACTCTCATACCACCTCCCACCACACAGCCTCAGAAATATATAGGAATTACCACACTGATCTGCTTTCCTTGATAATCTGCATATCACACAGTGCTATACCGCAGTGAGAAAACATGGATCTGCTTACACCCATCTTGTCTTTATCTACAGTTGAGGCCTTGAGACAAAGTAGGCTGGGCTCAAGAACTTCTATTTGCACCCAAGCATTAAGTTGAATTCAGCCAGTACGACCGAGTCTTCACTTCAAAACCCTTAGGCATGTAGCACAAATGGCAATAACAGAATCAAACCAACACAGTCATATGAATTTCAGAGGTAGTCTTAAATTTAGAATAAGTATCATATCTAAATTATACAGCTCCAAGGCTTTTGGCTAGAACAATTTATATAGATACCATACCTCAGATGTGGCTTGGTAACTACTCCAATCATCTTTTTAACGGTCTGTGCTTCACAAACCCACAGACTTAAATCAACAGCAAGCGTTTTTCCCTTGAGACTGCTCAAGTTGACAGGTTGCCTCACAGGCTCAAGGACTTGCCACAAATTAGTCACTCCCATTGTTCTAGCTTCTTCGGTGTCAGCGTGAAGATTTTAGCTGTGAAGACCAAACAAAATAAAATACTTTCAGAATATAACGTGAAGTAGGACATATGAATGTGAGGTTCAGAAAATATTTAGTAATTATCAGTTTTACTTCTATGAACCAAGAACACTTGCAATCAAGCCTTCTAAGTGTGTTGTGACTCCAGCTCATAGATGGTTTATTACTCAATACCTTCTTCAGACTGTACATTTTCATTGCTAATAGCCTGACCATAAATAAAACCAAACTCAGATGGCGAAAAAAAATAAATTAAATTATTCACTTACGGGTCTCACGTCCCTTGCATATGCACAATCCAAGCTTTACTTAAAAACAAAGGAAAACACACCTCTCAAGGGAATTACTTCCTGATCTGAAATGGCAGGATTCACATTAAAACGTTTCTGTTCAAACAGAAGTAAATTAAAGCTTCTTTAGGAACATTTACAATGATGATGGAACTTAAACTCTCCTTAGTGTTCCAAGATACACAGATTCTGGTTTGGGAAGTTCAAGCTGGACTTCAGGAAAGAAATGACAGACAGTACTGCAGCACTGGTTGCCAAGAGGTTGCAGAATATCCATTCTTGGAGATTTGCAACATCCAGACAGCATACTGTCTGGCTGATTTAATCCAATACTTGTGGAAGTTTCCCTGAGCAGGGAGTCAGCAGTGACAACCTCCAGAGGTGTCTTCCATCAAACATTCTAATGTTTATAACACTGTGATTGCAGAAACACACCACTGTGTATATTTTTACTATTTTAATTTTGCTATGGTGTTACTGGTACTACCTATAATGAATGACAGCTGAAAATATACACCCACTGGGTAGTATATTTCTTTGTCCCTTATTTAACTATTCTCCATACTACTCCATTACTGGATTTAATTGTCTTCCTTTCCTTCTTTCCTTTTTCATTATTCCTCTGGTTTTCATACCTTGCCACTTCTATGTAAGGCCTCTAACACACACTCTGCTTTTCCCCCTCACAACACCAATCTACTCAGGTACTTTTACATTACAAAGTTTGCCTCATGCATTTCTCTAGTTTTCCCTTTTCTCCCTCAATAACAGAAGATAAAAAACAAATGAAACCTGGAATGTTTTCTATTTCTTTCACCCTGAGTTTGAAACCACTGTATATTCAGATAAAGTAAAACCCTCCTTTCAATACTTCATGACTAGAGGAGCCAGCTACGTGTGCTCTGAAATCTGCTTAAGACACACGAGGAGCGATGCCACCTCGTGGCCTCTAGTGAACAGAGTCACGTTAAATTCAGCAATCTTCCACATTTACTACCACCACAGTCTGTCAGAACAGCAAGCCTGTCTTTGTAGGGTGCACTGTTCTATACTCTAGAACTGTTTGAAAGCAAGGCAGCTAATCAATAATACATGATTTCTGCCACTGCAGGAACTGCAGTTTGTTTTTAAATCAAGTTCTCACGTTAAGATTTACTTTCAACAGAAATCACATTTCTCTAATCCATTTCTTTAACTACTTCAATCACTCAACCTGATTTTAGTTGTAGGCATATAGGGCATAACATATTGCTTTTTTTGTTGTTATACCTCAAGCACATAAAATGAGTTAAAAATATAAAAAAGACATGCAAATACATGGCATAATTTTTTGAAGTCCAGGATGATCAATTTCTCTGATGCACAGGGGAGGCTAACAAAGGGCATCCAAACCTTCGCAAAAGACAAGTGTGGTATTCAGCTTTAATGAAGTCTGACAAGAAAACATCTATCAAAAAAAGGAAGATGTCTTTTTTGATGTTATCCTTTGGCTCCTGCCAGTCTGTATCAATAGAAATTTTTAAAAAAACTGCGTTAGTTGGTTACTAAATATCGTTATGGAATATCACATGGTACTTACAGGAAAGTAACATCAACAGGAAAGACAAATACACTACAAACACTTAACATTCTACAAGATTACAGATAATAAAGAGAAAAGTACAAAAAATTTGATAACTACAAACAAACCAACTTTTTTTTCATTATGAGCTAACAAAGTATTGTGATTTCAGGACAGAAGTTTTCCTCAGCCCCATTCAATATATATCTAAGGCTGAGTTATTGAAAGCCTGTCAGACCTCCAAGTCTTTGCTTTTTTGTCCGCATTCTATAAAATATTTAGATCTGGATCCTGTATAGAAACAGATCTGCTACTTTTAATAGGAGTGATCTGTCTACTCAGATTCTATTGGGAACCTCACTTACCACAAGCCTCCAGTCAGCTTACAGAGATGGTAACTTCCAACGAGGGAGACTAACTGATTTTTTTTTATTTATTTACAAATTGATGAAGACATCATGCTATTATAAGATCACTGACTGGGAATAAAAATTAAAAAACCCTCACAAAGCCTTCTAAATTTCTCATTGGGCCAGTATGTGCTATAGCTATATAGCTTTTAGGTTTTATAAAATGTGCTTTAGGACTATATTCTACTCTAGAAAGTTTCACAGCTGGCAAAGTACACCAATTGCTTGTAAATAGCCACAGAAGAGATTTAACGCTGATGTTTAATTCATATAAATATGCTTTCACTCACTGCCAAGGTAATGTGCATTGACTGACAAGCATATGCTTTATGTGTGACTCTGAGAACTTGAAAAAAAAAAAAAAGAGAGAGAGAGAAGGGGGAGAGAAGGGACAAAACGGAAAAAAGAGGCAAAAAACCAAGCCCACAACACGTTTTTAACCACTCTCCCACTCCCTCTGCCCTGCTGCCCTGCCCCAGCGCCTGGCACAGCTTTGCCACTGAACCCCAGCACCTCCAGCGCGGCAGCGGCGCGCTGTGCTCCGCCACCTCCACATCGCTCCGCCTCCTCCGTTCTTTCTTTCTCCCTTAGATGAAAACAAACCCGAGAAGTTGCCTGACGAGAAGCCGCACAGCCACCGCCAACACACGCACTGAAAATTCCCGCCTCAACGCGAGCGAGAGAGACAAAGGCTGCACCGCAGGGAAAGAAGGAGCCGCTCCCCTGACGGGCTGCGAGACGAAGAGCCTTCTGCGGGGCTTGTCTTGCCCGCTCAGAGGGCCGCAGGCCTGACTACACGTTTGGGGCTGGGGGCCTGCTCTCCCGCAACGCTCCCCCCTGCCCGCCCAGCCGAGGCGCCTCAAGGCCCCCCCACGTCCCCTCAGCGACGGCGGCTCCGGGGCGGAAGATTAGTAGAAACTTACATCCCGGCTTGAGGCCCGAGAGGCTCAGCGAGACCCGAGCAGGCCCAGCCGCTCACTCCCACGGCAAAGCGAAAGGGAGGAGACCGAACCCGCTCCGCACCCCCAGCGGGCGGCTCCGCCCCGCCGGAAAATGGCGGCGGCGCGGAAACGGCCCCCTCGGGGCGGGGGCGGGGGCGGCGGCAGCGCGCAGGCGCCGCGCCCCGCGGCGGCTCTTCCGTCGCGCGGGACGGGGCGTCTTCCCGGGCGCCGAGCGGGATTGCGGCTGCTTGGTGGCCCCATCGCTGGGGAGAGGTAGGGCGAGGGGCGGCCGGGCCCCGTTCCGCTCCTCGGGGGGCGGCTGGCTGGGG